>JAAGKR010009655.1:0-25879 GCA_011419295.1 Clarias macrocephalus | reverse complement strand
TACATCTAAATCTTGTATGTTATAACTAATTTTATTCTTTCAATATTGCAATTGTAATTTTTGTTATTTATTAAATAAAAAGAACCAAAAAAAAAAAACTTGAACCTTGGCACCCTGTCCAGAGTGAAGGATTGGCCTAAGACTCTGTATACAGGATGAGCGGTATAGACTGAGTGAGTGAGTAAGTTTAAGAGGTTTTAGATTAACACACTTCCCTCAAGGGTTAGTGCGCATGCGCGTCGCGATGCAAATCGGGCGAGGAAGCGGCACACGGCTGAAGTGGTCATGTGATGTGGTCACGTGATGTGTATAGTTTGTTCCCTGGGTACAAACACACTCCCGTAACTTGTCTGTTTGATGCAGCTGAAGCTGTCATTTATTGTGAGCCATGAGTGAGGATTATTATTTAGAGCTGAGCGAAAACCCGGTGCAGTTTGAAAATGCCTCGAGTGTCAACAACGTGTTTTTCGACGAGGCGAATAAACAGGTAAGTGTTTTAATGGCATTACAGACTCGGCTAGCACGCTAAGCTAACTGCTGTCAGATTTACATTAAACCGGCGTTAACATTCTCTAATAAAATCATTTCATCTCTACTAACGTTAGCTAGTTTATTAGTGTATTGTTATTGTTTTTTCACGTTTAGCCACTGCTAGCCTGTTTATGCAGAATGACTGATAATCACACACACACACACACACACACACACACACACACACACACACACACACACTAGTCTGTTCCTGTTAAGTTAAATGTGGTTTTTAATGTTATACGTTACATGTTATAGTAACTCGGAGGTGTTTCTCGAGGACAGTGTGCAAAATTACTCCAAGTGCAAATGCACAACAGATAGAGGCGAGTGCGTGACAGAAAAACAAAACAATAACAGTATGCACACAGGATAAAGGCTGCAAACTGTAATTAATATGCTACGAGTAATTTTGGTTGTAGTGTAATGTGACAGTCTCACTGCAACTCTGTCACTCAAATACTGGTAATTCTTCCACATTGATAGATAGGTGTTAGGGACAGGAGTCACCAGGGACCATCTGATAGCAAATCATTGCAGTACAGTGTTTCCTGCAGGTGTGAAATATACTTGCGGTGGTCTACATTTAGAAAACTGCTTCATCTACATAGAAAAAAAAGATGAAACACAGTATTCTAAATGTAGACCACCGCAAGTACTGTATATTTCACACCTGTAGGAAACACTGTGTATATATATAGAGAGAGAGAGAGAGAGAGAGAGAGTGTGGGAAACACTGCATTACCTAGGTTTTCAGATTTTGTTACAATTCTAAACAAATGTAGCAAATTATTTTCTCGTACCAAACAGGACACTGTACCACCTGCCAATGTGTCAATAGTTTGGAGCGCACAGCCTGTAGGATTATAGAGGACCAGCAAGTTCTTTTCTCACATGAAAGAACCGTAATGCATGATAGTTTCTCCCCCCTTTCTTTAATAGGTATGTTGTTTTAAGAAAGTAAGTTATGCCACTTACCTTCTCCACATACCTGATGCCATCTCTATCCTCGCATCTGGTCTTGATGTGAAAAAATCCCCCGTCACTCCTCCATTTCTCCATTGTCCTGTTTTGATACTCACATGACCAGTGTAGGCACTTTTGGTTGGTGGATACGGGTCTACATGAGCACCCTGACCGGTCTTTGGCTACCCAGATCATACACAACAGACTGCGTTTGACCTTGTATCAGAACCAGCATAAAATCTTTCATCGAGTTGAGCTTCAGTTGCTTTTCTATTGGGTCGGACTACATGGGCCGGTCTTTGTGACTCCTTACCATGTCGTCGGGTTACCCGTTTTCCACCCTTGGACCACTTTTTATGTCTTGACTACTGCAGATCAGAACATCTCACAAGAGCTGCAACTTTGGAGTTGCTCTGTCATTTATCCATTACAATGTGACCCATGCCAAAGTCGCTCAAATCCTTACACTTGCCTATATTTTTCTGCTTACAACACATCAACCTCTGGGACAAAATCTTTACTTGCTGGCTAATATATCTCACTGACTAACATTGTAACAAGACAATCAGTGTTATTCACTTCACATGTCTGTCGGTGCTCATAATATTCAGAGGTATAGTGAAGTGCATGCCTCGATGGGTCAGGACTCTTTTGGCTGCAAAAGTGGGACGAATGTTATGGCTGATCTGTGTGTGCAATAGGGGATAATATTTATTTGTTTATGACATTTTTCTTATGGTATAAACGTATACTGCTTTGCTAGGTTTTTGCCGTGCGATCTGGTGGTGCCACGGGGGTTGTGGTCAAAGGCCCAGAGGACAAGAACTCCATTGCTTTCAGGTAAGGAATCTGATGGTCGACTTGTACATCAAATCATGATCTATGCTCATACTCAGACAAAGAAAAATGTAATGCAGAGTTAAAGTATAAAATAGACATTCTATTCGACATATAAGACAGAAATTTTATTCTGTGACATTTCCTATAGAAATAAACCCAGTGTGTAAGTAAACAGAAGTGTTTTAAGAATATTGCTTGTCACACTGTTGGTACACACTGATTCTCCCAATAAACATGTCAGAGTTCTTTATGTCTCCATGTTCTCGCTGTCACATAATACACTGAAGAATTTTTAATGATAGATCTGTGATTACAGAACATGAGTAAAATTGAGCTGCTACTGTTCTGTCCATTAGTCCTTATGCTATGTACTGTGTCTGTGTCTCGTACTGTTTTGTGTAGTGTGATGGATTCCTAGGTTTTTTGGATACAATGTGTCTTAACCCCAAATAGCAAAAAAAAAAATCACCATCAGTGAGCATATTATGCATTATAATATTAAATAATTATACATGATTTAAAAAAAGTTGGTTTTCGTCTGTGAGCACAAAACAGTCAAAAGTTGTAGTGTTGATTTAAAACTTTAGCAGTCGACAACTAGTTAAACTAAACTAAAATCCCCCGCCCCGGACATACACACACTCAAACACTGATCATTTTTTACTTTCTGTTTATTGTAAAAAATAAAAAATAAAAAAGAAAAGCATTTCCTGAAATACATTTTCTGTCTTTCCGTTTATTATACAGAATGGATGATAAGGGTGAGGTAAAGTGTATAAAGTTTTCCCTGGGAAACAAAATCCTAGCTGTTCAGCGGACGCCAAAGACTGTGGTATGTATCACAATCCAAGTACAAAAAAAGATCTGATGTTAAGACATTTTCTTCTTCTAATGACTCTGTTGATGTTGTTACAGGATTTCATTAACTTCATTCCTGATTTTCCACATTTGGAATTCTCACATGAATGCAAGGTATGTGCAGAGACAACAGTGTTTAAAAAAGTGTGCAACAAACAAACTACTTTTTTTTTTTTTAAGTTTAAAAAAATGTTGTTTTAAACTTGCAGACCAAGAATTCTAGTGTTCTGGGCTTTTGCTGGACCAGCTGGAATGAAATAGTTTTCATTACTGACCAGGGGATAGAATTTTACCAGGTACAGTTACATATCATTTAGATTTTTTCAGTTGCATACAGGGATGCAACAGTGAAAATGTTAACGCTAGCTGTATTGAACTTATTAAATTGTTAAGTTGTTATTTGATGTGCTGAATTAATTTTGTTATGCATATAAAGTTATTATTATTTTATTAATTACTTTATTTATGTGTGTGTGTATGTATGTATTTATTTATTTATTAACTTATTTATTTGTTTGTTTATTTTGTGCTGAAAAGGTGCTGCCAGAAAAGCGAACACTGAAGTTATTGAAGAGCCAAAGTATTAATGTAAACTGGTATGTTTACTGCCCAGAGACTGCGGTGCTTGTGCTGTCCACCACTGTACAAGGCAATGTTTTACAGCCCTTTGCTTTCAAAGTGAGTACTGTATAGTTTGTGTATGATAAACGAGTCCCTCGAAATCTCTGGTTTTATCGACTATATTACAGCAAGAATCTTGTCAAATAATGTCTCCTAAAATTAAATAGCACAAGACGGTACATCTTGTACAAATTCTATAACCAATAATCATATAATCAATTCAACCAATAAGTAAAAGACCTCTAACACATATATACAATTTTAATTGTTACTTTGCTTTGAGCGAATGTAATTAATAGGGATGGGAATCACCAGGGGCCACCTGATATGATGGCATCACGATACTTTGGTGCCAATTTATTTTGTATTGCGATTCTGTTAGTATAATGATTTTATAAATATCCCTATTCAATATATTTATTTTTAAGACTTTTATTACAATTCTAAACTAATTCACTCAAATAATTCACTCCTACCACACATTGTGCTGTGTGACCTTCCAATGTCCCAATAGTTTTGAGCTCACCACCTGTAGGTTTATAGAGGAACTGCAAAATTTTACCAGCTCATATGCAAACGTATGTAAAAAAAAAAATTGTTTAAAAATGTATTTAAAAAAATCTAATGTGAAATCAGTGTGAATATACATAAATTGCCATGAAAAAGAATGGCGATATGTAACTGATTAAATGTTTCAATAAGATGTTCCCCATCTGTATTATTTTTATGATTTTGAAGAATTAAAGAATTGGAGTTTATTAGTATTGGCCCATTTTGGATACAATTTTGGAAATCCATTGTAAGAGCATTTACACATGAAATTTGGTATTCATGAAAAGCCACAGATGATTATACATGGATTACTGCATTTACAGATCTCTAGAATGTTAGTTAAAATATAGTTAAAAATAGTTAAAAATAGTTGTTTTGTAGAACTTTGTATAAAGCAATATAAAAAAAATTATAATAAAATTCCAACACAAATAACTAGTTATGGACAAGGTATGTCAGCCATCCAGGTAAGACAATGGCTCTGCAGTTGAATATAAAAGACAGATTAGCTGGTTGTTCAGATAGACATTCAGAATATGGCCCTGCTGGTCTATAAATACCAATGGCTGGGTAAACTTGTTGTGGCTTTCAATCTTATGTCCTTCAGTTCTAAAAAAAATCTAATCATTAATAGTCATGTATTGTAATTAAGACATGTCTGTATGAATCCTGGTCTGAATTTTTTATTTATTATAATTATTTTATCAGAATGGGACAATATCCAAAATGCCGAAGTTTGAGATCGAGTTGCCAGTGGCTCCCAAACCAGCTAAAATTATCCTTTCAGAGCGTGACATTGCAGTGGCCACCATGTGAGTCTGGTAGTGTTGATGATTATTGAGTGCATCTTGTATTTTGTGTTCAATTGCTTGTCTTAGGTTTTCATGCTTATCTCTGTTACAGATGTATAATTTTGATGTGTGAGACCGTAGTCTGTCACAGCCTTACAAATGATAAGCAAGTAATAATTTTTTTCTCCCTTTTGTATTTTCTGTTACAGTTATGGCCAGCTTTATGTCATGTATCTTAAACATCACACGAGAACCACCAACAGTCCAGGAGCTGAAGTAGTTTTGTATCATTTACCCAGGTGAGCTGAATTTGTCAATTTAATCACAAAATGCTGAACTGTATTGCAGGTAATATACTGTAGGCATAGTCACGAATTTATGTAATGTCAATAATTTAAGTGTTTGTTTATGTTTAAAATACTTTTGAGGTGATAAATACATATTGGCAAACATCCTCTTAATGAGATCAATTGTTTCATTAGATAAATATACTTGAATACAAAATTGTACATTTAATAGATAAATATTGCATTTTAAATCGCAATATGTCAAAATAATTGCAAATTTGTTCTTATAACTTATAAGAACTTATAACACCTTAAAATAACAACTGACTGTTGTTGTTACATAATTACCTAATTCCATGTGTGTTATTTCATAGTTTCGAAACCCACTATTGTTCAACAATGTAGAAAATAAATCACTAAACAAAACCAAAGAAATGTGCAAGTGATCCCAAACTTTAGTATGGTAGTGTACTGTACATGCATTTCTTTTAAGTTCTGTGCAACAGCTGTGTATATATATATATATATATATATATATATATATATATATATATATATATATATATATATACTGTATATATAAATGCTTCAATGCATTTAGGGGTGTGGTCCTGGTCAAGACAATCTCCTGAACTCCAAACTGAATGTCAGAATGGGAAAGAAAGGTGATTTAAGCAATTTTGAGCGTAGCATGGTTGTTGGTGCCAGATGGGCCTGTCTGAGTATTTCACGATCTGCTCAGTTACTGGGATTTTCACGCACAACCATTTCTAGGGTTTACAAAGAAGGGTGTAAAAAGGGAAAAACATCCAGTATGCGGCAGTCCTGTGGGCGAAAATGCCTTGTTGATGCTAGAGGTCAGAGGAGAATGGGCCGACCGATTCAAGCTGATCGAAGAGCAACTTTGACTGAAATAACCACTCGTTACAACCGAGGTATGCAGCAAAGCATTTGTGAAGCCACAACACGCACAACCTTGAGGCGGATGGGCTACAACAGCAGAAGACCCCACCGGGTACCACTACAAATAGGGAAAAATGGCTACAGAAAAAGGGGCTACAATTTGCACGAGCTCACCAAAATTGGACAGTTGAAAACTGGAAAAATGTTGCCTGGTCTGATGAGACTCAATTTCTGTTGACACATTCAAATGGTAGCGTCATAATTTGGCGTAAACAGAATGAGAACATGGATCCATCATGCCTTGTTACCACTGTGCAGGCTGGTGGTGGTGGTGTAATGGTGTGGGGGATCTTTTCTTGGCACACTTTAGGGCCCTTTTAAATGCCACGGCCTACCTGAGCATTGTTTCTGACCATGTCCATCCCTTTATGACCACCATGTACCCATCCTCTGATGGCTACTTCCAGCAGGATAATACACCATGTCACAAAGCTTGAATCATTTCAAATTGGTTTCTTGAACATGACAATGAGGTCACTGTAATAAAATGGCCTCCGCAGTCACCAGGTCTCAACTCAATAGAGCATCTTTGGGATGTGGTGGAACGAGAGCTTCGTGCCCTGGATGTGCATCCCACATATCTCCATCAACTGCAAGATGCTCTCCTATCAATACGGGCCAACGTTTCTAAAGAATGCTTTCAGCACCTTGTTGAATCAGTGCCACGTAGAATTAAGGCAGTTCTGAAAGCGAAAAGGGGTCAAACACCGTATTAGTATGGTGTTCCTAATAATCCTTTAGGTGTGCGTGTGTGTGTGTGGGTGTGTATAGCTGTATATTAGGTGTTTCATATTAACTAGGTGTATAATATCTAAGAGCATACAAATATTAAATTAAAAGGTTAACGACCTGTCGGCTTTGCTGAAATAATTGATTTTGAAACTGATATTGTTCATCTTACAGCGAGCTTGGATACTGCTCACCTGAGACTGTTCAGCTAAGAGTCTGTAACTGAGCCCAATATGTTCTTTACCATTAATATTAATATAATATATTTTATATTAATATATATTATATTAATATATATTCTCAGAACTGTATATATACAATATGTGCTGTTTAGACACATAGTACATTTTTAGTTCATATTTAGTATTTTAAATCAAACTTACTTCTTTAACAGAGAAGGATCCTGTAAAAAGGCACATGTGCTGAAACTGAACACCTCAGGCAAGTTTGCTCTGAATGTTGTGGATAATCTGGTGGTAGTGCACCATCAGAGCTCACGGGTGAGTGTTACTATATCGTACTGCACCTTCTACAGTACTGTACTACCCTTCCGTTAATGTTCTATGCAATGTGAATGCACATACTTTGAAAAAGCATTTATATTAATTCAATGTCAATTCAACCAAATTTATAAAAAAAATTGTATCCATCAGTGTCTTCAAATGACTTTATTCTAGGCTGGTCTATGGTGTATTTTAGCAACTTTCGGGAATTTCTACTGCTTCTTAAGTATAATGATGCCATCAGTATTTTATGTGTACAGTTACTTTAGGTATATTTATAGTATTACAATTATTGTAAAATAACACTGTTGCTACATGACTAATACTATACAATACTGATTTCAAAGTTGTAAGTTCTATTTTGTTTGCATCTAATGGTGTGTGCACCCAAGTTGATTCAAAGTCACCCCATACAGTATATTGAAACTGTCCTAAGATCAGTAGGAATTTTAGGTGCATTTTCTTGGGCTTTTTCTCCTTGCTGAAGGTTTAAAAGTTGGACATGATGCCACTTCAGCTATAATCTTTTTCAATACTTATGGAGCAGGTGTGAATAACATTTTCTTTAACTTTTTCAGACTTCTCTTATCTTTGATATCAAGCTAAAAGAGCCAGACTGTGCTCTGAATATTCACCAACCAGTACTTCCTGCACAGTCCATCCATCCGTGCAAGATCTTCGTCACAGGTGCTTTCAGTAGGCCAGAGCAAAATTACACTTTTAGTTTATTTAATTTTCTAATATGATTTTATGATAATATTTATTTATTGATTATTTCAGATGTTCTGTATAAATCTAATTTGTGTCTATTTATATACTCCATATACACTCACTGCTGTTACCTGCCATATTACAATAAGTACTTAAAATAAGTATTTACATAGCTGTCATTTTGTTAATTAACAGGTACCTAGTATGTCATGTAATTATTGAATGGATGTTATTCCACAGGTCCAGTGGCCGCTTCCAGTCAGCCATGTGAGCTCTGTATCCTTTAATTTATTTTTTGCTTGTGACTATTTTAACTTTTTGTAGCTAAAATTGTAGATTGACACATGGGTTAACACATTTTAATGAAAAGGTTTTACTGAAGTTGCTTAAGACATGAAAATAAAAGTCCCTTCATACAGAAATTGCACTATAAAACTCCTAAAACAACATGTTTAACAGGCTGCTTTCTTTCGCATTTATTAATTCACACTGAAAACACAAATCCAGCATAAACCCACATTTGCTTTTAAGGAGGTCACCAGCATTCTTGATTCAGAAGAAGCCTGATGTTTAACATGACATGGGAAAGGAGCCCAGACTTGTACGCTGAGAAAAGAATTTGAGCCAGAATTGATTGTGGACTCTGCCGTATAACATACAGTTTAGTTTTTTGTGTAGCATTTCTTTCTCTTGTCTTGTCTGACTTAACATTCAGACTCATCAACTTGGAGTGTCTTTCAGCCAGATATCATAATCAGTGCAAGTGAAGGTAATAAGATTGTCCCTTAATTTTTATATTAATAAACAGACGTGTTTTATATTTATATGAAATACTGGTTGTATATACTGTAACCTTTGACTTCTTTGTACCGTATGTACCGGACAGGTTATCTTTGGTATCTTCATGTGAAGCTCCATCCAACTGTGAACCTTCTTCAAGACAAAGGAAAACTGATGGACTTTCTGCTGCACAGAAGCGAATGCAAAATGGTCATCCTGACTGTATGCTCACAAAGTATGAAGATTATTCATTTCATTAAAATTACATAAACTTGATAAAATTTTCCTTTCCTGCATTTCTCTATACTGAGTCGCAGCATTGTCAGGTTGACCTTTTTTGTATAAAAGCTCACTGGCCATTTAATCAGGTCCAAACTGTATGCGTTAGTTTGTGTAAACTTTATAACAATGGAAACTTCGGCTCCCCATGTCATCTTGACCAAAATTTGTACCCAACCTTGCAAAACTTGACTGTCTTCTCTCTATTCAGTTACCAAAATCTAAGGAACACAAGATTGGAATTCATAGTATCTCAAACCATGGTGCAGACCTAATCAGGCCATGCAGCAGGGGAACGATCTGAAAATACAGTTTGGCAATTATCTTTTTAGTCTTTGTCTTATAAAACGGCCAGTTCGTTTTCATACAAAATTGGAGTTGCCAATAAAGCTGGCAACTCAGTTACCCTTAAATAAGGAACTGTACCCCATAATATGCTGGTATGTGTGTAGCTTGTGCATTAAGTAGAATATTTTATTGACATTGTTTGTCTTCTCTTTTTTCTACATTTCTTCTACATTAAGTGCTTGTAGGTGGAGAGAAAGGAAACTTGCCTGTAGTGGCCACTGTATTTGATAAACTAAACCAAGTGTATAAGGAGTACCTGGATGCTGACCAAGCATACACTTTGGTACTGCAACTTCCCCTCTTTTATACTCATCAAGTACCATCAATAGAATAATTGAACAATAATAATGAATGAAATGGGTTGTATGAACAATTTTAGTCTTTCTGGTGGTTCTAAGCAATGCAGATTATAATGTAATGATATTATATTATATATTATAAACAAATGATATTTGTTTGTGAAACTGTTTACGTTTCCTCTTCCTCTAGGCTATGGAGTCAGGACCTAGTCGCTTCAGTAACTCGTGTAAAAGACCAGTTCGAACGCAAGCAGTCATCGATCAGTCAGACATGTACACGCACGTCTTCTCTGCATTTACTGACAACAAGGTGAAATATGAAAGATACTTTTTTTCAGCAAACAGCATTAAAGTAGAATTCATCTCGGTAAAGGATACAGCTGATGAAAAAGTATTTGTCCTTCCTGATTTCCTTATTCTTCATTATTTTAACCGTATTAATGAGTTGCATGAACTGTCAGTTTCAGCTCCTGCCACAGCATCTCAATGGGGTTCAAGTAAAGACTTTAACTAGGTGTTAAAAACTTCAAAAGCGTATCTTTGTTTCTTTTGAGCTATTCGGAAGTGATTGCACTTTAAAACATTGCCTTCCTGTATAACCAGTTGTGCTTAAGCTTCAGATCACAAACCAATGGCAGGATATTCTCTTTTTGAGGATTTTCTGATAGAGAGAACACTATCTAAGCACAGCTTCCCCACACAGCAGCATTACACCCACCATGTTTGACAGTTGATATGAACTTATTGTAGAATGCTGTTCGATTTACACTTGATGTAATGGGAGTCATGTTGCTCACCTAGATCAGTGGTCTTTTGCCTTGCAGCTTTCCCATGGACCCAGTCTTGCCTATCGTCTTTCTAATAATGCAAATGTGAATCCTATCTTTATCTGAGTTGAGTGAGGCCCGCAGGTCCTTAGCTTGATTAGATTTTGGATTTGATGGTATGCTTTTGAAGGATTGTTGGTATGCTGGCCACATCTGTGAAGCTTTACCACAATTTTAAGTTGTCTTTATTTGTGGACAGCGGCTCTCACTTTGGTTAACATGCTTCCCAGATTCTTAACTTTAAGGAAACTTTCCAAATAAGTTTTTACGCATTTGTTTCACCGTTCCTGGAAATATTCTATTTAAGTGGTGTTTAAATTTAACAGGGCCAGCAGTAACCAAGCTTGGCTGCGTCTAGTCTACTTGAATATAATTTCCAATCATATTTGGTAAATTGCTAACTACATAAATATTAGTTTTACACAGAGCCAGTTGCTTTTTATTCTGATGAATTAAGTGATAATTTAAAACTGTTTTGTTTTATTTGGGTTTTACTCGGGTTGCTTTTGTCTTGTATTAAATTAAACCATTTAGTGTGACGAATATGCAGAAGTCTAGAAAATCAGGGAAGGGCCAAATAATTTTTCACAGCACTGTATGTAACAAAAGTAATTGTATATAATGACATAAATGTCATTATTTCAGTTCTTGTGAATTGTTTTTCCAATACACAGGCATGTGAGAAGAATTGCAGTTTAACTGTTTTTCTTTTCCCCTTTATTTCATTTTACAGGATGTATCGCATAAGTTTGTCATTGCTGTTCTCATGGAATACATTCGCTCACTCAACCAGTTCCAAATTACAGTACAGGTGCAGCATACACTCTCAGATACACTGTCAGTTTCAGAGATATGATTATTTCTCACAGTCTCACAACCTAAACATTATAAGATATTGTACAAATGTTGAATTGAATTTAATCAAATGTATTTGAAGGGGGAAAAAAACCTTGACATCCCAATTATTGACAAGCATGCATTTAATATTAATACACTTTAATATTAATAACATTATTACGTTTTTAATAATAGCACTGAGCATTCTCCCATAAAGCTCAGTGAAGTGGAGAGGTACAAGGGCAGATATAATACAGAATGTGTAGACTTGGACCTTCGCTTTCAATCATTGTGTCTCTAGAAGATCCGGCAATATTCCAGTTAATAGAGGCAGACAGATTATTAATTGTCCTCCTAATTTATAAAGTCTATAATGGTATGTACTGTATGTTAACTTACCAGCCCAGTTGGTGGGAAGAATAACACCAACCATAGTTAGTGTTGTGGTTTAGGATCTTTTGTGCATGTAACCACACATCAAACTTATCTTGAGTGTTATTTCAGTCTTTTCTAAACATGAATCAAAGCTCCAGTTAAAGTTATTGTCTTGTGAACCTTCAGGTGCTGTAGTTTTCAAATAGATAGGTAGATGGATGGAGTAATTTATTAATCCCAAAGGAAAATGATGTTACAGCAGCCAGTTCACAAATTATACAAACAAGATACAAACAAACAAGGTGTCAAAAGAGTATTACAGTGCTACTGTATGTTAAAATTCAAGATCACCAAAAAAAAGAAGGAAAAAAGATAATTTCCAAAAGAATACCTAAGTATCTATGATGTACTGTACAATAGTTCAGTCAGGTGGATAATCCAAGCATGGTACATGTATACCTAACTTTACAGAAAATAGTTTGTTTGCGTTTAGGTGGTGTGTTACGGTACCTTTGTGAAGGAGTACCCAAATGCTACCCAACTCGTACAAAAATGGAACATTATTAAGCCATTAAATTGTAATATGACAAATGCCCCCCTCCCCCCAACATTCATGCATTAAATAACCAAATTGAACACTCTAGTGACTGCATAATGTCCACCTAACTATAGAGGCCTATGCATTTACAGTATATGCATGACTGATGACCACAATCAACAACATTTATGTTTCTTAAATGTAACACCTACATAAAATGTAATGCCTTGGTGCTTGTTTGTAAAGTCTGCGCTAATGTTATGTTTTAGCAAAATACATCGCATCCAATCCGATGTGGCATTTAGGAAATTTCTATTTGAATAAAGAATGCATTTTGGTATAAGTATCTACATAAACATGTTTAAACAAGGATTATGTGTTGTGTAGTTTTAACTGGCCTTCCATGAACTAAAATCCATTTAAAAAGTTATTTGTTGTTTGATTTTGTGCAGTCGATAAAGCATGCATCGAAAAAGTTATGTTCAGGTCGGTCATTTGCATTACAAATGACGGTGTATGAAGAAGCCTTTTAAAAAGAGTGTTCTCAGGATATAAAATAGTTTATGGTGATTTACATGTAAATAAGTCTAATAAATCTTTAGTCACATCCACACAAACAATCTTTTATTTATAAAACATCATAATTTCTATCAAGAATGCAGGCAAAAACATGCAGTAGTGAAAGGAGAACCATGAAACAGACATATAACATCATTTCTTCTGTATCACACACAGCACTACTTCTATGAGCTGGTTATCAAAACTCTGGTCCAGCATAATCTCTTCTACATGCTTCACCAGTTCCTCCAGTATCATGTGCTGAGTGACTCCAAACCACTGGTGAGTTCAGTTTTAGGAAAACACTTCATGCATCTAGAACTTCACACTAGTGTGTCTTGCCATAGAATATACAAGTCTCGAAATTCAAAATGAAGTTAGTATCGAACTGCTTACAGTGCTCTCATACCGAATCCAGTGTGCAGTAACACATCGCTGAAGATAATAGATAAAAGAAAATAAAACAACCAATGACTGTTAGAATTGAAACCATTCTTTAATTTAGCAATACATTGTATAAAGATTATATAATCAAAATGAACGAATTGTAAACGGATTGCTTCTTAAGTATAATTGTACATAATCTGCCGTGTGTTCGTAGTTCGTAGTATTCATTACTGTAAATATATTTGTCTGGTTTAGGCCTGCCTACTGCTGTCGCTAGAGAGCACGTACCCTCCTGCTCACCAGCTCTCTTTAGATATGCTCAAGGTAAAAGTCTGTTTTTGTTCTGTTGTGATGCCTGAATGCATTAATAAGTGTTTAAAAACTTGTATATCTTTGTGTGTGCAAAACAGAGGCTGTCTACAGCGAACGATGAAATTGTAGAGGTCCTCCTGTCAAAACAGCAAGTACTCGGAGCTCTCCGTTTTGTCCGCAGTGTTGGAGGCCATGACAATGTCTCCGCACGCAAATTCCTGGATGCTGCCAGACAGACTAAAGACACAATGCTGTTCTTTACAATCTTCCGATTCTTTGAGCAAAGAAACTACAGGTTACGTGGCAATCCCGCGTTTAACCCAGGTAACTGCGCCTGACTTATTTTATACTTTTTAAATGTTTTGAATGATCACACAGCAGATACATTTTAGTTTTACCATTTCACTCATTAATATTGATGCTATTATTTAGCAGTAGTTGTTATTATTATTATTATTATTATTATTATTATTATTAGTGTTGGACCATTACATGTTTCAGGATTTTTGTGGGAGACTTGGGTTGTGTTTATTCTGCTCTTCGTTGAGTGACCTAATGTTCTTTTCCAGGTGAACACTGTGAGGAGCATGTCACTTACTTCAAAGAAATGTTTGGAGAACAAACATTAATGAAACTTCCAGTTGTCTGAAGAAAAGGGTGAAGATTTACTAGGCAAGCTTCTTAACCCTTTGTCTGTTTTAGGCTGAAAATGTTAGACATGTTTCAGTGGTTCACATTCAAGTTATTTTCTGTTCATTCCTATGGCTTAGTTAAAGGTGCTTGTAAACAACTCCATTTCCATGAGAGATTTCACGACTGTCTCTTTAAATGTCATAAATGTACATGGTTGATGGTTTTGACCAACCTGTGATGCCCTGAAAGTACTAGGAAGCATGGCATGGTCCATAACATGATTAAACATACAGTACAATTATTACAATTTAATCAGAATTTAAGGGGGAACTTGTGAACACTATATGCATGGAAGTACTTAAACATCCCAGAGAACAATTGTTAAACGGTTCAAGGCCATCAAATTATGTACTTGACAAATAATGCACAGCAAAGCTATAATTTGTGTACTTTATTGTTTTGGTGTGATAAAAAGCATGTAAAGTCCTTTGTGTATTGGGTTATACTGTATGTTCTGAGAGGTGAATTGAACATGTAAATATAAGAATTTAACTTTTTTAAAGCTCATTACAGTAGATAACAGAGCTAAATCTATTTTTGCCATTTGTAGGCCTGTTTCATGTTAAATGAACGATATGAAAGGTTAAATGTAGAAAAAAAAATCCCACCTTTTTGAATCTGAAAAGAAAATAAATATTTATAATAGTGTGTTTGAGTGGGTATAAATTGCGTTGAGCTATGAGCAATAACGCAATTTATCGGGTCCAGTTTGCTGGGGGTGAATTACAATCCACCATTACAGCTCTGTCTGCTCTTATCCTGCACTCGCAGTGGGTCAATTATTTCCCAACAAAGTGAACAGAAATCAAGTTTCACAATAAGAGCTGGAGATTTCCAACAACAGCCGCATCAAGTTTTATGGTCAGATTTATGTGGACACCTGTTCATCCCACCCATATTGTGCCTATTAAAAAAAACATAGTCATTAACAATCTGTA
The DNA here is from genome assembly GCA_011419295.1 of Clarias macrocephalus. NCBI lineage: Eukaryota > Metazoa > Chordata > Actinopteri > Siluriformes > Clariidae > Clarias > Clarias macrocephalus. The sequence continues at coordinate 10,356 of JAAGKR010009655.1, read as the reverse complement.
AGAGTCTCCACTCATCTTTCCACAGTTTTACACTACATTTTGGAATGTGGCTGTGGAGATTTGTGCCTATTGAGTCAAGACCATTAGGGAGGTCAGGCAATGTCAGTTGAGGAGACCTGGGCCAGTATTCGCAAAGCTTCTTAGATTTCTCTCAAAACGCTCCTATCTTAGCTTAAAAAGTCCTAGCTGGGAGTCCTAGACTAAAAGTGATTTGGGAAACTTTTTAGAACAACTCTGAGAAAGGAAAGTAGAAAAACTTTTATCTTAGTGAGGAGGTGTGGTTGACCCCGTTGCTAGGGATGATGCAGCAATTCAAGGACTGTGATTGGTTAATAAAAAATAACTTCTGACCTCTAATAATTTTTATATATGAAGAAATTGTATAATCATGACTACAGGCTACTTTATGCAAAGTTTCTAGGCTAAATGTCTTACAGATAATTAAACAGCTAAATGTTGAAAATGTGTCTACTTTTGAAGCAACCAATTTCCACACAGTAGTTACTATATTTAAGTTCTCACATTTATTTACCGTACTGATTTAAGTTTAAGTTGCACTTCTGGATGGTACAGTATGTAGCCAACAATCCAAGAGAGATGGAAGGAAGTAAAACAACAAGAAAACCCAATTGGACAGAAAAGCAGTGTTTACTTTTAGCTTTACGTTCAGTGTTTGGAGAATATTTCTTCCTTCCGCCATTTTGTCCTCTGCTAGAGAAACTCTTAAACCTCTTAAAAGTCCTCCTCTCTACTCTTAACAATTTTTAAATTAGGAGCTGTTTTTAGGGCTAAGATGTTTTGTGAGTCATTTTTATCTTTACTAAGATTTAATCCTAAATTTAAGGAGAAATTCTAAGAAAATACCCTAATTCTAAGATTTTTCTTAGAATTTCGTCACTAGGAGCAACATTTAGGCTTAAGAAGCTTTGTGAATACGGGCCCTGGTGCGCAGTTAGTCTTCCAGTTCATACAAAAGGTGTTCAGTGGGGTCACAATCAGGGCTTGGACCTCTAAAGTTTTTTCACATCAGCCTTTGCAAATTAAGTTTTTATGGATCTTGTATATCTTCATTATGAAACAGGTTTGTGCCATTTTGTTCAACTGAAGAGAAATATTACAGCATATAAAGACATTCCTAATAATTGTCTGCTTACAGCTTTGGGAAAACAAAGAAAGACCCACGCCTGGGTTTGATGGACAGGTGTTCATATACCTTCAACCATATGTTGTAAATGAATACTGTAAACAGTACAACAAACCACATAACAAAGTGGAAGCATGGAAGTAATTATTTTTATTTTTAATTAATGTAGAAGGTATAAATGTATAAAATGAGAAGTATTGTAAATATCTGTAATAAATAATTTACAGCATTTCCATATGTTGAACAAGTGTGGCTCATTCTGTGTGTGTATGTGTATAAAAATCCATAATTCATGTAATCATGGGGAAGCGATAGCCCTGTTACTGATCAGAAGGTTAGTAGTTCAAGCCCCAGCTTCACCAGGTTGCCATTGTTGGCCCTTGAGCAAGGCCCTCAACCGTGTCTGCTCCAGTTGGGTGTGATGTATCATGGCTGACCCTGCCTTTTGAGCCCAGACCCCAACCTGGGATGTGTAAAGAAACAATCTCACTGTGCAGTAATGTGTATATGACAAATAGTATTTTATATACAGTATATACAGGGGTTGGACAATGAAACTGAAACGCCTGGTTTTAGACCACAATAATTGATTAGTATGGTGTAGGGCCTCCTTTTGTAGCCAATACAGCATCAATTTGTCTTGGGAATGACCGATACAAATCCTGCACAGCGGGCCAGAGGGATTTTGATCCATTCTTCTTGCAGAATAATGGCCAGGTCACTACGTGATGCTGGTGGAGGAAAAGGTTTCCTGACTCACTCCTCCAAAACACCCCAAAGTGGCTCAATGATGTTTAGACCTGGTGACTATGCAGGCCATGGGAGATGTTCAACTTCACTTTCATGTTCATCAAACCACTCTGTCACCAGTCTTGCAGTGTGTATTGGTGAATTATCACCCTGATAAACAACACCGCCTTCAGGATACAATGTATGAACCATTGGGTGCACATGGTCCTCCAGAATGGTTCGGTAGTCCTTGGCAGTGACGCGCTTATCTAGCACAAGTATTGGGCCTACAGTAGGGAATGCCATGATATTGCAGCCCAAACCATCACTGATCCACCCCCATGCTTCACTCTGGGCATGCAACAGTCTGGGTGGTACGCTTCTTTTGGGCTTCTCCACACCGTAACTCTCCCAAGTGTGGGGAAAGACAGTGGAGGTGGACTGATCAGCGAACAATACATGTTTCTCATTGTCCACAGCCCAAGCTTTTCGCTGCTGGCACCATTGAAACCCACGTTTGGCATTGGAACGTGTGACTAAAGGTTAGGCTATGGCAGCCCGGCCATGTACATCGATCCTGTGGAGCTCCAGACGAACAGTTTTGGTGGGAACAGGAGAGTTCAGGTGCACATTTAATTCTGCAGTGAGTTGAGCAGCTGTGGTTTATGCTTTTGCATTCATTGTCCAAACCCCTTTATATATGCATAACATGGGAAAGATGTCAGGTTAAAGGCTTTCACAATCATAGTGTACAGAGTGGAGAGACCTTGCTAATGTAGTGTAACTATCTTGTACAGTATTTTGTTGCTGTGCTCAGTTTTGCGATGGTGTATGACCTGTGATATGAAATGGTCTTCCACGACCTCATCTTAGTAGCAGTTTAATCATAAACAGCTGTTTCTGTTCCAGTTAATTACTGTAATCTAGTTATGAAGTTGATGATCATTAGCACCTGACTGGTATAACTGCTCAATCATATACTTAACTCTGATACTACAAAATTGCAAACTACAAGTGTGCAAGTGTAAGTAGTTGATGCTAGTTTGAAGCCAAAGGGTAGCCACACCAAATATTGATTTGATTTAGATTCTTCTTCTTCTGTTCACTCAAATGATAAAAAATAAACAATGAAAATACATAATTTTGAACGTATTCTTATTTTACAGCATTTCTTCACACCTGCTTAAAAGGTTTGGATAGTACTATATGTACATTGATCAGCCATAACATTATGACTACCCACCACCCTTATGTCCCCCTTTTTTGAACCAAACCATGACCAGTGTGTGCTGACACCTTTCTACCAAAACCAGCATTAAATTTTTACACCAATTTGAGTTACTGTTGCTCTCTTTTATTGGATCAGTCTAACACGAGCCAGCATTTACTCCCCATGTGCATCAGTGAGACTTGGCTGCCCATTTCCCTGTCGACAGTTCACCGGTTTTGCTTCATTGAAACACTTTTGGTAGGTCCTGGCCGCTGCAGAGTGGGGAAAAAAAACACACACACACAATCTACATGTTTGAACTTGCTCGGATCCAGTCATCTAGCTTTCACAAATTGCCCTGTGCATAGAGTGAAAGGCGAAGAATGAGATTCACTGTCCAAGTCAGTCACCTGATCTCAGTCCAAGGATTTCATACATGTGTGGCCAGGAAGCAATAAATCAATCAATCAATCAATCAAACAATCAATCAAACAATCTAACACAAATTTTCTTCCCATGTAGGTTTTCATTGCCATTAAAGGCAAGAAAAAAAAAAAGTATATTTACTGGATGAAGGCAGTCTTTTTGTGTTAGTTTATTGCAGTATTTATGAGCCCTCAAATGAGGTTTGTGGTACTAAAATGGTTGTATTTTATGAATGGTTATTGAAATATAGCTATATAAAAGTAGATGTATAATAAGTGACATAATGTGTACTGGAAAATGCAGTGATTTTCAGGGGCAGGGTTAAAAAAGGAACAGTCCTGGACATAAATATAGGACAGGTAGCAGCGTAGGTCATTTCTTGTAGCACAGCTCACAGTCTCAGAACATGCCTCATTAATATATGTCAAGGCCAGTCAGCATTAAATCAAACAAACAAAACGAGTATGTACGAATTTTCATTCCACGTATGTAGTCAACACCTTTAGGATAAAAAAATATATATATATATATCATAGATTTCATTTTATTAAAGGAATGAAAAGCCACATGTGTATATTTACTGGGTGTACTGGGTTGCCCAGATAACAAACATAATAATAATTTTTATAAATAATTTCTTAAAAAAAAGGAAAAAAAGAATTATACTTAAAATCCACAATACTGCAATACATTCCTCAACTATACCAAACAATTGCTATTGTGTGATGTTGTACCTTCATTCCTTCACTTCACTAGGCAATAATTTACCCCATGCAGTTACTATAGAAATAGTCAAACTTTGTCTGAAGGAAATCACTTGACTGCAGGTAACCATGTACAGACCTGTCGCACTTCAAGAAGGGAGGCATAGAACTGTTTTTTTTTCTTCCTTATTTTTTTGCATTTAAATGGTCAACTGTAACCTAAAATGGATTCTAAAGGGTGTTTGTTATAATTTTTTCTCTGAGTTCATTTTATTAAGTTGAACTCAATATATGAAAATATGAATGAATCTTTTTAGTGTTTAGCAAGTTTGTTTCTATCTATCTATCTATCTATCTATCTATCTATCTATCTGTATTTCAGCATTTATACAGCGGACAAGTATTTGAGGAATTAAATGGAAAATTGAGGAATTACTCGCCATGGAAAATGGCAATAAAGAAACTGAGCCGTCTGGTGTTGAGCCAGAGAAAGTCACTGAAACTGGAGGTATAGAATCAGCGAGGACGGGAACAGAAGCGTCTGTTACAAAAGAAATGGTGAATCAAAATGGTCGAAACCCACCATATGATCTGGACGACGTAAAACCACCACTCATCAATAACCACTCAGGTAGGCATATTTCTTTATGAAACAAACTACTCCTGTGATTTACTGTGCTTTCTACATGCTGTGTGATTGTAGGGCTGTGTTTGTGTGTACTGGTTGTGTGTGTGTGTGTGTGTGTGTGCGTGTGTGTGTGTGTGTGTGTGTGTGTGTGTGTGTGTGTGTGTGGGTGGGTGTGTGTGTGTGTGTGTGTGTGGGTGTGGGTGTGTGTGTGTGTGTGCTGATTTACAGTTGTATATGTGATCATCACAGCAAATTTTGATTAAAAAAAAGGCAAAATCCAAATGCAGACGGTATTTCAATAATAGAGTCAATTCTTTTTTTTTTGTATGAAACAGTAGCATTCTTTTTTAATATATTGCAAAGTTGAGGAGAGAAAATGATCTTAAATTATATATATTTGAACTTCATTTATGTATCTCATGTTTGAACCTTTATTAGTATTATTATTTGTATTATTATTTGTATTATTATTTGTATTATTATTATTATTATTATTATTATTATTTTATTTCCTTTTTTTTGCAATTGAATTACTTGCATATAAAACACTAAACATGCAAAACAAACTGCAAGACTGTATGCTGGATTGTTGTGTGTTTTCAACTCTCAGCTTCTGGTTTATGCAAGCAAAATAGCACATACCTGTAGATCATATTAATATTTAAAACTTTTAAAAACCTACTGAATTCTTAATATATCAAATTAAACTCATTGCCCCATTGGTACAGTCTTGTCTGGGTTGCAGTTCCCTGAAACACTTGTATGCAGGATGCTTATTATTTTTTATTATTATTATACAATGCTTGTATTCAGCTGGTCGATTCATACTGCGAAATTCAATGGCAAAAAATTTACCAGCTGTGCTACAAATGAGTGATTATTATTTCCTTTTATGCTCTCCCCTTTTCTTGCTCTCTCTCTCTCTCTCTCTCTCTCTGTGTCTATATTGTTTTTTCAATGTCTGACAGGTGCCACTGGACATAGAAGACTTGGAGCTTTAAAAATGAAACCTAACACTCAGATAGCGATGTCCGGCATCTCCTCCCCTACAGCTATGACTGCAGTGAGTGTCACTCATTTTACTTGGCTGAATTAATATTTGGACATGATGCCCTGCAGCTGCACATGATTTTAAAGTACAGTACACCTCCAGTGCGCTATAGATTCATTCATTCAATCATTCTCAGGCGCCTCGAAAATACTCCATGCTACTGTCTAATGAAGCGAGGAAGGAGATGGTTAAACAGGCTAAAGCTTTGAAGGACGAGCGCAGAGCTACGCTAGACAGCAGACACAAGTATCTCATTGTAAAGATTGCAGATGCGATTAGCCTGGGGGAGATGGAAGTGGAAGAGGCCCTGATTTCTGACGATAAGGTGGGATGAACACGATTCTTCACCATGTGAAATGAGAGAATTAGTGCAATAGCCTGTTGTTTCCTTACAGTTCAGCATGATCGAGGACTTCTTTTCAGCCCATGGATCCAAGAGACTCCTTTTCTACTATCAGGAAGTGCAGCTGGTAAGAAATGTATTGCAGATTTAATACTCTGACATACTGTAGCATTCTAACATTCTCAAACGGATTAACACAGAACCTAATGTGTGTTTTCTTTCAGTCTCCCCATGGAAACTTATTCCCCTGGATGGACTCCCAGAGTGCAGCGCCTGGCCAGAAAAGATTGTTTATTACTACCGGTACTGCAGAGGTAAGAAAAGAGAAGCTCTCTGTCTGTTTGTGCTTAACGAAACGGAAAAATCTAACATGTCCTGTTGTTCACATGTACACTTTTGCACATTTCTATCAGATTCAGTGGATTGCTAATAGACATTGTCCACTGTAAATCCAAATTTCCGCTCTCTATTTAAAAGGTTTTTGGAAAGAAAAAATATTTAAAAACTTTTAACATCCCTTACGTAGTGTTCGTAGGTCTCATAAGACTATTGGACATATAAATGAAAGAAAGGTTTTTGTCTGTACTTTGGTCAGAACTCGCTCTTTCAGTTGTATCCTTACGTTTCATACATTGAAGGACCTGAAACCCATTTCAAATTTTTTTTGTTGTTGTAAATTTAGTGGAATTTTCCAGTCCCTAAGTATTTGCCTGGAGTTAAACTCGCACCATAAATTAAACCAAAATGTTAAAGTTGTGAGCAGTTATGTACCAGATTGTGAAGCGCAAATTTTGACACTGTACTGCGCATGCGTCAAACTGTGGGCGTGTGCACATGGCGCATGACGCATGCTCTTAAATCAACCGACGGACAGAATGTAACGAAACATTAAAGTACTTGGCTACCTGAAGTTTAACCTGCACCAAAAGTGTTGAGTAAAAGTCCGATTTAATAATCGACTGTAAAATAAGCTACTTGCTCAATGCAAATAAACACCTGTACCAACAGCTATTAATTAGAAATATGATGAATATTTGAATGAGTGGAATAAGTTATTATTAATGCACTGGAATCATTTTTTATCCAACCTACTTTTTTGATTTCTCTGTGATTCACTCTCCCATTAGCGAACAGGGAGTGTAAACAAGGCGTGAGGTATTCAAACCTACAACATGTTATTTCTTTGTATTAATGAGTTAGACAGAGACGTCCGCTGTACAGAAAGACAGACAGACATGTACAAGAGCTTTAACCTGAAATAATAAGATCACTGATTACATTAAAGTTGATCAGATTATTTTTAACTTTAACTTTTTAACTATTTCTACAAACACTTTTCCTGTCAACGGCGGGTTAAAAATGAACATTGAACAGCTGCACTCTGTATCTTATTGAATTCTCAGGTGCATTTACTGTAAAAAAAAAAACAAAAACAAAAAAACTCAGTGAAACCATTTGAAATAATCTCCATTAGTAAGTTTTTACTAATTATTTATAGTGGCATACATCGAATCGGACCCAGCGTGACCCCTCCTTGGGAATGAAAACTGTTTGCTCCTGTGCATTGTGGTTGGATTCTGTTTTCCAGCCCTTTCGTGAGGACACTGTACTGTACATGCTAGGGGTAGTTTTGTGGTATGACTTGGAACATGATACCCATCAGTGCTCTTTTACTAAATTATGTGGTTGTTTCTGTTGGTACTCTTTTTCATTTATTTGTGTTAAAAAGCTAAAAGCGCTGTATTTTTGCATTTCAAATGCATGTACCCAAAATAATATACAGTGCATCTTTAAGAATGTAGTGGAAAAGTGGTTTTAATTATTTTAGTATTTTTGGTTTGTAATTTAGTTAAAAAAAAGTGAGACTCAACAATCCAGTCTCTCAAAATATTTCATTTCGAGCTCAAGTTTAAAATTTTTTTTTTTTTTTACTATATTTAATTTTGAGCTCAAGTAAGTCTGGAGAGCGCAGTGTGAAGTTTCCACAGTTGGTGGTGATTTGGGTCCCGTGTCATCTGCTGATGTTGGTCCAACATGCCATTGGATGCTGATTTCCTTTTCCTGTTTTAATTCCATTGCCACCACTAACTGGTTTGCTGGCCGTGATATAACTCTGCTTGACTGGCCAGCCCACTCGACCTTACCTGAACCAGACAGAGTATCTTTATGCCATGCCACATTTATGCAGTAACTTATGCCAAAGGGTCCCCGACCAAGTTCTGAGTGCAGACATGAAAACTTGTTTTAAACGTTGGTATTGTAAATGCTTTTTTTTCTTTCGGATTGGTGATTTCCATGAGCTGTATTCCATAGTCATCATAAATAAATAGTTCACTTTGCATGTGATGAATTTAGAATATTTTAATAGTTTTTTTGCTCTTTTTGGGGGAAAAACAAATTCCACCTTATTGTAATCTTTGAGATGCACTATACAGTATATATATATTGCTAAACTGTTTCATTGCAATAACACTGAATATTCTGTACGAATCTCTGGATACTAGATACTAATAATTCTGTTACTATTTGTATTGTGTTGTTGCTATGAGGCGTTTGTGATCTCTAACAATGGCTTAACATCTCCTGCAGAGACTCAGTGGAGTTTGTTTATTTTTTCTCCGAAACACGGACAAGTCCATAACAACTGCTAATGTATCACAGGTCAGTGGGGCCACAACGGCAATCAATTTTATTTATGAAAACTAGCTTCAGTAGTCTGTTATTTAACTCATATTCACTTTGCAGGAGGTGAATTCTGGGATGCTAGATTGCACCAATGGAAACTTTTTACACAGTCTGGAAAGGTTTTTTACTCAAGTCACTTATCCTGCACTCAGGTCACATGAGGTATTTAATACACAATGATATTCTCAAGTCTCTTAGAATTTCCCAGAATTCCAGAAACAATTTTATTTAATTCTGTTTTCCTTTGAGTCAATGATGAATATATAAGAATATATTATTCAAAGCTTTACTAATTGTTGTTTGAATTGATCCGCTGTGGCAGGACTGGGGCGTCGTGAAAGAGGCTCAGAGGGACTCTTTTGTGCAGGACTTCCTGCTCTCCATTGACAAGTTCATCTCCAGTCTGTCCTCAGCCAGGAAAAACTTAGAGAACAAGTTCCAGCTTGGAATAATTACATGTGCCCCCGAACTCAGTCACCTTCAGGAACCATCAGATTTCAGCAATGCAGGTTAAGAAAAGACCCAATAATCAGCATTAAAAAATCGATTTGGATACAGAGCTTGCATTAGAAATGCTATAGCAGGTGAATCTGTAGGGCTTCTGTTTATGGGAATCTAAAATGAACATTTTTGTTCAATACACACCAAAAAAACAAACAAACAAACAAACAAACAAAAAAACCCCATATACCCCCCCCTCGCTTTCCATTGGTATAGATGATTAGCATTTCCAAAATAAAGGGTTATGCAGGAAATATACACTCACCTAAAGGATTATTAGGAACACCTTTTCAATTTCTCATTAATGCAATTATCTAATCAACCAATCACATGGCAGTTGCTTCAATGCATTTAGGGGTGTGGTCCTGGTCAAGACAATCTCCTGAACTCCAAACTGAATGTCAGAATTGGAAAGAAAGGTGATTTAAACAATTTTGAGTGTGGCATGATTGTTGGTGCCAGACGGGCCTGTCTGAGTATTTCACAATCTGCTCAGTTACTGGGATTTTCACGCACAACCATTTCTAGGGTTTACAAAGAATGGTGTGAAAAGTGAAAAACATCCAGTATGCGGCAGTCCTGTGGGCGAAAATGCCTTGTTGATGCTAGAGGTCAGAGGAGAATGGGCCGACTGATTCAAGCTGATAGAAGAGCAACTTTGACTGAAATAACCACTCGTTACAACCGAGGTATGCAGCAAAGCATTTGTGAAGCCACAACACGCACAACCTTGAGGCGGATGGGCTACAACAGCAGAAGACCCCACCGGGTACCACTCATCTCCACTACAAATAGGAAAAAGAGGCTACAATTTGCACGAGCTCACCAAAATTGGACAGTTGAAGACTGGAAAAATGTTGCCTGGTCTGATGAGTCTCGATTTCTGTTGAGACATTCAAATGGTAGAGTCAGAATTTGGCGTAAACAGAATGAGA
>JAAGKR010009654.1:14142-25881 GCA_011419295.1 Clarias macrocephalus | reverse complement strand
ATAAAAAAATGTATACAAATAAATATTTACACAAAATTTAAAGAACAATAATAAAAAATCAAAGCTCAAGGTGAGTAAACTTATCTTAAAATACACTAATGAACGTTGCGTCAATAGCAGAAGTCAAGCATTAACAGAAACTAAACACGAAAATAAATCAGAGAAACACAGTGAATGAGCACTATGGAGCAAACGTCCTCTCCAGGGAGCCTCATAGGCCACAGTGGCGATGATGCAGCAGACCTGCAGACGGTGTGGGATGAACCAGAGCAACCCCAGACAATAACACCACAACACCTGGACACAAAAAAGAACATGGGAACACACACACACACACACACACACACACACACACACACACAAAGTATAACAACAGACCTGCCACCCTGCAGAACCTCCTGGACACCAGTACCCTCGCTGGATATTGTTTATGATTATATGATCTGTAGGTTTCAAAAGGCCTGTTTTATCCACTGTGCTACACTACACTATACTGCCGTACATTATACTGTACTATGTCGTACTGTACTATACTACACTATGCTACACTGCACTGTATATCAATTCTGAAGGGTGATACAATGGAACTAAGTGAACTACTGTGTTAATAAGGACAACCGTAACACACAGGAAACATCTGGTGAAGATCTGAGACCATCATACTTTCTGCCCAAAAAAAAAAAAAAAAAAGGTAAGGGGTTAGCCTTTGTGTTTTTAGAGGCAAAAAATCAGCGTTCTGTAATCTTCGTCAAATTCATACCATGTGTCTGGATAACTGATACAAACACAGCAGTGGCCTTAGTTTCATAATATCACACTCGAGAGCCGCGATCTGAGCCTTTCATTTTTTTATATATTACACAGAGGCACAAAGGTAAACCTTTATTGGTTATTACACCCTATTACATTACATCGTACTACACTACACTAAACGACACTGCAGTGTACTATACTATACTATACTACACTACGCTACACCCCATTACACTAAACAGCACTAAACTGCGCTATACTATACTATGTTATTCTATACACTATGCTGCACTACACTATACTACACTACACTATACACTATACTATGTCTAGTACTATAATATTTTATCATACCATTCAGCGCTTCACTATGATGTACCTGTTTTATCTATTGGTTTACACTACACTATATTACACTGCACTATACTATGCTGTACTACACTAAATTGTAGTAAATGTACACAGTATACTACACTACACTACACTACACTACACTTTATATTCGTTTAGTGTATTTTTAAAGAGTGATACAATGAAATTAAGTGCATTATTGTGTTAGTCAGGACAACCTTAATGCACAGTGTAAATCTGGTGAAGATCTGAGACCATCATATTTTCCATGAAAAAAAATGGTAAGGTGTTTTGGAGAGTAAAAAATTGAGCGTTCTCTAATCCCCATGAAATTTGTTCCATATGTCAGGCTGGACAATACAACCACATCAGTGGACTTAGTTTTATTATATCACACTCCTGCTACTCTATACTTATGCTACTCTATACACTATGCTGCACTACACTATACTACACTACACTATACTATGTCTTGCCATACTGTACCATAATTCTATACTTACAACATACTATACTCTGTACATACATCATGCTACACTATAAAAACACGAAACATTACATTACACTATATCATAGCTTGTACTGGATGTGTATTGGGATGAAACTAAGTGCACTACAGCGTTGGTCCTGACCTTTTTAATGAACAAAGGAATTTGGGGGAAGATCTGAACACAGAGGTTTTTCACCTCCAAAATGATAAGGGGTTTGCCTTTATCTGTCAGAAAGGTTTTATAGTTTTATAATGCTCAGAAACTACTTAAATCATTTACTATACTTTACTATACTGTACTATACTTTAATGTATTTTACTGTACTGTATTATATTATTCTATATTATGCTGTACTGTACCGTACTTATACCTATTATGCAATGCTATGCTATTTGACAGTACACTACATTATACTACATTATATCCTCATTTCGGAGCGTGTCGTGAAGAAACTAAGTGCACTACTGTGCTAGTCTTGACTTTTCTATCAAACAGTGTAAATCTAACAAAGATCTGAGATCAGTCATTTTTTCCCAAAAATGGTAAGGGGTTAACCTTTGTGTGCGGGGAGGTGGTGTGTTCTGACTAAAATTAAGCAGTGTCTGATTTTGTCCAAATTCCACCAATATTTTGGGATAGTCGAGACTAATACAGAAGTATATTTTGTTTTTGTATTATTTCACGAGATTGAGCCTCTCATTTCTAATACATTATACTGAATGTAATAGTCATAATCCAAGTGCACAGTCCAATCTGGTGAAGATTGATAGTGATCTGATTGATTGATAGAGTGTCCACTCTAAGGTACAGTGCTCGTTTGGTAAAGTTTGGTGGAAGGGGTTTTCAACGACCTAAAACAAACCAAAAAAAAAAAACACTCTTTTTAGCAAATTTTTTTGCTAATTTACACTGTACAGTCATTGTACCCAACTATGACACCCCAACACTACACAACACTGATCTGCACTGTACTATAATATACTTTTCTATACCATAATATACTATACACCATACTATACCACAACATACTAAATTATAAAAAGCTTTATTTATGCCTACATCATGCTGAAAGTAAGTACACTACTGTGTTAAGTCTTCACCCTCAAAATCAATAGTGGAAATTTGGGGAAGATCTGAGAACGTCAGATTTTTCAAACAAAAAATGGTAAGGGGTTAGCCTTGGTGTATTTTTGGGGGAAAAAAAAAAAGATTGTTCTCGGATGTTGATCAAATTCAAATAATATGTCAGAAAGGTCCAGACTAACACAGCAGTGCACTTAGTTTTATAATATTGCGCTTTGAAAATGTGACCTGAGCTTCTACTCTGCTATATTATGCTATACTATACAATACTATTTTAAAACACACTATCAAGCACAAAAATGAATCAGAGAACGACATTAAACGAGCTGCTGACGTTCTCTCCTGGCTTCTTTATATGCCACAGTGACGGTGGTGCAGAACACCAGCCGATGATGTGGGATGAACTGGAAAGATCTCAGGCATTGACATTGCAGGACCTGGACACAAAAAAGAACACTAACCCTGTAAATACTCAATTCGGACAGCGCCCCCTGGATCCCAGTACGCTTCCTTGATAGTGCATGTGCACTGCAGGTGTCAGGGAGCAGCAGTCAATGTGTGGGAGAATCCCGGAACTGCCAGGAGAGGTGCGAGAGGCGTCTATAGCAAAACTATAATATTTTATCATACCATTCAGCACTTCACTATAATGTACCTGTTTTATCTACTGGTTTACACTACACTATATTACACTGCACTATACTATGCTGTACTACACTAAACTGTAGTAAACGATAATGACCACAGTATACTACACTACACTACACTACACTACACTTTATATTCGTTTAGTCTATTTTTAAAGAGTGATACAATGAAATTAAGTGCATTACTGTGTTAGTCAGGACAACCTTAATGCACAGTGTAAATCTGGTGAAGATCTGAGACCGTCATATTTTCCATGAAAAAAAAACGGTAAGGGGTTAGCCTTGGTGTTTTAGAGGGTAAAAAATTGAGCGTTCTCTAATCCCCATGAAATTTGTTCCATATGTTAGGCTGGACAATACAACCACATCAGTGGACTTAGTTGTATTATATCACACTCCAAAACTGAGATCTGAGCCCCTCACATCAATTATATGAAGTTCAATAAAACATACTGTATGTTTGGATGCGCTAATGCATATACACACATACACAGTGCATGAGTTTGTATGAAAATATACATTTGTCTATGATTTATACCACCTTACCCTGTGTAAGGTCGCAGGGCGCCTGGAGCCTGTCCCAGAGAACTGGCGAGCGATGTGTGCACGGTTACTTAGCCTGAACCAGGTTATGCCCTGGATGGAGTGCCAACCTGCCACAAGGCACAAGCCCACACACACACACACACACACACACACACACACACACACACACACACACACACACACACACACACACACACACACACACACTCACACACACACACACACACACACACACACACACACACACACACACACACACACACACACCCTATGGAGAATTAGGAAATGTCAATCATTGTGGTTTACCCCATTGTATCTCAGTGTTGCATGGTGTTAGGATGAAACCTTGTGGTCTTGTCCATGCTAACACCGTGTACCGTAGTATCAAATATATATACAAATATCAAAATATATTACAGTATATTGCAAGTAAGACAAAGTAAAAGAAACAATAAATCTAAAGGACGTGTGCATGAGTTAGTTAGTTAGTGATTGGGTTTGGATAGAAATATACACATTTGTAACTAAATGTTTCCCCACCGAACTATGCTGCAGCTGATTTTTTTCCTCTTGTGCCACACCACACTACACGACACTATACTATACTATACTATACTACACTACTATATTACACTACATGACACTATACTATACTATACTACACTATACTACACTACTATATTACACTACATGGCACTATACTATACTATACTACACTACTATATTACACTACATGGCATTATATTATACTATACTATACTACTATATTACACTACATGACACTATACTATACTACACTATACTACACTACTATATTACACTACATGGCACTATACTATACTATACTACACTACTATATTACACTACATGGCATTATATTATACTATACTATACTACTATATTACACTACATGACACTATACTAGACTATACTATACTACACTACTATATTACACTACAAGACACTATACTATACTACACTATACTACACTACTATATTACACTACATGGCACTATACTATACTATACTACACTACTATATTACACTACATGGCACTATACTATACTACTATATTACACTACATGACACTATACTATACTATACTATACTACACTACTATATTACACTACAAGACACTATACTATACTACACTATACTACACTACTATATTACACTACATGACACTATACTATACTACACTATACTACACTACTATATTACACTACATGACACTATACTATACTATACTACACTACTATATTACACTACATGACACTATACTACACTACACTACTATATTACACTACATGACACTATACTATACTACACTACTATATTACACTACATGACACTATACTATACTATACTACACTACACTACTATATTACACTACATGACACTATACTATACTATACTACACTACACTACTATATTACACTACATGACACTATACTATACTACTATATTACACTACATGACACTATACTATACTACACTATTATATTACACTACATGACACTATACTATACTACACTATACTACACTATTATATTACACTACATGACACTATACTACACTACTATATTACACTACATGACACTATACTATACTACTATATTACACTACATGACACTATACTATACTACACTATACTACACTACTATATTACACTACATGACACTATACTATACTATGCTACACTACACTATAGTGTACTGTACTGTACTAAATTATATGGCATTATTCTTCACTATACTGCACTAAACTATACTGTACTATACTATACTATACTATGCTATATTTATACCCACGCCAGGCCTCATCCCTACTATGCCTCGCTGTACTGTAAAAGACTATCCAATGCTATATGATACTTTACAATACACTACACCACACTGCACTATACTTTACTATACTATCCTGTACTGTGCTATACTATACTATACTATACTATACTATACTATACTGCACTACATTATGCTACAGTACGACATGAAATACTATACTGTGCTGTATTTACACCCACACCATAACCTACTCGGCCATGTTGTGCTATAATAGACTACAGACTATGTTGAGATGGCACAAAGTAAACTACTGCATTAGTCATGACCATACAAAAGTACAAATTTGTTGCACCTGAAAACATTAGATTGTTTCACCCCAAAATAATAAGGGGCTTGTCTTTGTGTTTTTTTGTGGCAAAAACATTATTGTTCTGTAATGTTAGCACCTCTCAGTCACTCTCAGTCATCTATATCACTTTATCTTGTATACAGGGTCACGGGGGGCCTAGAGCCTATTCCAGAAGACTTGGGGCATGAGACGGGGTACATCCTGGACAGGTGCCAATACATTGCAGGGCGCACACACACACACACACACACACACACACACACACACACACACACACACACACACACGACAGGCAACTTGGGAATGGTAATAATGCCTGGAGTTTGCATGTTTTTCCCATGCTCGGTGTGTTTCCTCTGGGTTCTCCGGTTTCCTCCCACAGTCCAAACTGCCCGTAGTATGTGAGTGTTGACAGTATGTCCTACCACAATAAATACATGGTTGCCATTGGCCCTAGTGAGACTAAAGAGGTTCTTAGATGGATGGATGGATGATGGTGTGAATAACCAATCTCAGCTCAGGCCATGACAGCAACAATATGACTTTAATAAATGTGTAAATTTATTCAGAATTTCTGTTTGTAAAATATCTTTAGCATCAGTAATTAATTAACTAAAAAATAAATGATTAACATTAGTGTTAATGTTAGCTTGTTGTCCTTTGCTATGATTAAGTTATTTTATATAAAATTTATCACAATCTAGTGCAAATAATTGCACTGGCATCGCACATTGCATTGGTGCTCAATAAAGTCTTACTTCTATGTTTAAAAGACTGTTTAGAATTTAGCTGTGCTTGGATGACATTGTTTGGTCCAATGGATTAACTGTCGAGAATATAAAAAATGTTTTTTTTTTTTTTCGCTTCTTTAATTGGATTTTTTAATCCACAAAACACCTGCATTTACTTTGTCTTTTTAAGCTGATCATTGAATCCCTTAATGCACTGATGTGATATTGATCTTTGGAAACATGGAAGCTGCGAGATGATCCACCCAAAAAGAGCTTCATTTACACCTTAAATCATAATCTGGGTCAGGTGTTTGAAATCTCACCAGGGATTCTTCATCCTCTCTATTTACAGGAGGCTCTACGACTTCTCAAGAATGAATGACTGAAAACCAGAAGAGCTGTGCAGAAGTTCTGAAAGCCTGCAGGAACCGTGTTCTCACTGGATTTGAGGTTCTACAAGGTGACGATGGGAATTCCTTTCGACCTGGATGAAAGCAGAACCCAGCGTGATCCTCAGACGCAAGGCTGGCTGTGACACCGAACAAGTTGTATAAACACATCACACAGGTGTGATGGTTCCTGCTGAAGATAATCTCACGGCCGTGTTAAACCTAGACAGCTGTCTGAACTGCACTCAGCCGTCTGTCTATGATGTAAACCTCACAAAGATGGTGACCATGGCTGTGGTCTTTATGGTTTTCCTTGTGTTTGGAGTAATGGGTAACGTCCTGGTCATCGTATCTGTCGTGTGCCACCGTCAGCTCCGTTCAGTCACGCATTACTTCATCGCCAATTTAGCCGCTGCTGATCTGCTGCTGAGCTGCGTGGTTTTGCCGCTGTCGGCCTCGTCGGAGGCGCTCGGACGCTGGGTGTTGGGTCGCGCTCTGTGTGGCGTTTGGGCATCGCTCGACGTTCTTTGCTGCACCGCATCCATCTTCAACCTCTGCGTCATCTCCGTGGACCGCTGGCTGGCTGTTAGCTACCCGCTGCGATACCCGTGTCTCGCCACAAGCGGGCGAGCTGTTGTCGCCATGGTGGCTGTCTGGCTGGCGTCAGCCGGCATTTCCGTCGGGCCGCTGTTTGGCTGGAGAGAGCCGATGCCTGACGACGAATCGGTGTGTAGCGTCAACGAAGACCCTGGATACGCCATTTTCTCAGCCGCCTGCTCCTTCTACCTTCCCCTCACTGTAATATTAGTCATGTACTGTAAAGTCTACATGGTGGCACGCGGGAAAGCAAGAAGCCTCAGTGACGGGCAATGGCGCAGCGGCGTAAAAGATGGCGTGGCGTTCAGGATCCACCGTGGCAATTCACAGAGATGCCATGCTGAGAGTGGAACCGACGAAGATGGGAGTAGGAAAGGTCGCTCCTACAGCGCCCTCATGAAGCTGCTGACGTTCTCGAGGGAGATGAAAGCGGCGAAGACACTGGGCATCGTGGTGGGCTGCTTCGTCCTCTGCTGGCTGCCCTTCTTCCTCGTTCTGCCCATCAGTGAGTAGAGTACAGCTTGTGGTTTATCTGGTATAAACACTATATACACTATAATTGTACCAGTGCGGAATGGTGGCATAGTGGTCAGCACTGTCGTCTTGCACCTCCAGGGTCTGGGTTTGATTCTCTGGGCATGTTCTCCCCGTGCTTGTTGGGTTTCCTCCCGCAGTCCAAAGACTTGGCTAATCGGCGTTCCCAAATTGCGTGAATGTGTATGTGTATATGCCCTGCCATGGATTGGCACCTCATCCAGGGCGTACCAAGTCTCATGCCCTGTAATAGGCCTCCGGCTGGTATAAGAGGAATAAAACCTCTAGCAGGGAGTGTAATTATAGTTAAATAATCAGTTCTGGCAGGGCAACAGTAAGTCTGCATCACTGCACCATGCACTCACTGATTGTTTTTTTTTTGTTTGTTTTTTTAAAGCAGCACAACATATTGTACAAGATTTATACCAAAAATAAATGAGCCATTTTAATTAGTGACTGTAAATCCTTTTAAGAGGCATTGTAAAGAATCAGTGCTGAAGATACACACACACACACTCACACACATAATTAATAACTTCACACAATCTCAGCATGAACCTTTTTCCTTTTATGTACTCGATATATGATTGTACGATTGTAGACACTCACTCTCTCATTATCTATAGCGCTTTATGCTGTATTCAGGATCGCGGGGGGGGGGGTCTGGAGCCTATCCCAGGAGACTTGGGGCAGAAGACTGGGTACACCATGGACAGGGGGCCAATCTATCACAGGACACACACACGTACACTCACTCACACACTCATTCACACACTACAGACAATTTGGGAATGTCAGTTAGTGTAATCTGCGTGTCTTTGGACTGTGGGCTTAAACCGGAGCACCAGGAGGAAACCCGCCGAGCACGGGGAGAACATGCTGCTTGTAGAGATTTGCGAATGATTGCATTCGGGAATAATAAAATATCCTCCGGCAGATGCTTAATCATTTGCAAAATTGTCATTACTTGCATTTTATATATCCACCACATTTCAGTATGTAAGTGTGTGTGTGTGTGTGTGTGTGTGTGTGTGTGTGTGTGTGTGTGTGTAAAAAGCTCTCGCATTGCTGTATGTGTATCTGCATTAAAATTTGGCTTGGAGATGAAGATGGAATGGATGGAAATATACAATGAATGCAGTGCTTTTAGTCTGAATGGGTCTGAGTGCTTAATATTTGTTCAAGTCAAACCGGGACTTGTTTGTGAAACTTATAGTGAATGAAGGCTTAAAAGCAATTGACATTAACAGAAGACTTCAAGCACAGCTTAAAGAAGGCTGCACGTCCATGAACAACGGTCAGAGCACACAGCAGCCGTTCCCGTGAACATTCGGCATGTGGAACGCCTGATCCTTTAAATCGACAGATAACTTGTCGCCACAATCGTTCACCAGCACCACTTGGACGTTACTGGAACTCGGCTGGGAGTTTTTGCCACACCCCCTCTACAGTCCTGACCTCACTCCAAGCCATTTCCACATGCTTGGGTCATTAAAGGAGTTCCTGGGAGGCCGGCGTTTCAGACACGAAGCAAACAGGTGGTCCGATCATGGCTCTGGTGTACTGAGAAAACTTTCTACCTTGACGGTGTCCAAGCACTAGTGAGACACTGGGATAAGTGCATTAGTGTAGCAGGGGGTTATATAGAGACATAAAGGGAGTTTTTACTCTTATACACTGTGTTCTGTTATTCTGTACAGTCAAAAGTCCCAGTTTGACTTGAACGTCCTTTGTCAAATCAAATATTTGAATAGTTTACCAGAGAGAATCTGTTCCAGCGACCGCTCCAGACGAAGTGTACGCTCCGAACTTTCATAAAAGTTATACACGAGGTCTTCATCATGACCAGAAACATACAGCAACATCACTATGTATTTAACAATGATATACTCGTCTGGTCGTTCTAGGCTCCATCTTCCCGTCTCACAGGCCCTCAGAGACCGTGTTTAAGATCACCTTCTGGCTTGGATACTTCAACAGCTGCCTCAACCCCATTATCTACACCTGCTTCAGCCAGGAGTTCAAAAAAGCCTTCCAGAACGTTCTCAAAGGCTGCTGCTGCTTCTGCAGATCCGCCCCCACCCCCACCCCTCTGACCCGAATCTCCTCCCGTCCTGCCCCGCCCGCCCGCCCCGGCGCTCCTGCTCCCCGCCGGTTTACTCAGTCGGGGGCAGATCAGGTGAGTAAAAGCCTCCTGAAGGTTTGCTGCTTCATCAAGAGGGACAAGAATCCCAGGACTGAGACTCGTCACGTCTTTGTGGACATGAACGGTGTGACAGGAGGACAGGCTGTGTGAGACATGAGGACGAACTGGATTATACTGTATATACTGTACAAGCAGGGTGCCAAGGCCTGAGCGTCTACTAGCAAGAGTTTTCACATCGTTAATACTGAAAAGTTGAGCTGTAAATGTTTGATGGAATTGTGAACGGGTCAAAGTTTATCATTGAATATTTGGACAAAAACATGAGATTTTTATTTTTTTTTTTCATTTTCATTCATTCATTTCATTTCAAGTGTCATTCCATGTGCATCTGGATGTTTTCGTGCTTAAATAGATTTTTTTTTTAAATCACCATTTTAGGTCATTTGCTGATAAAATTAATAAACTCTCTTAAAAACATCATTGTACAGAGCTTCTGTTCCTTCCCTTTTTTCTTTTGCAGAATTATTATTATTATTGTTGCAGAATATCATTTTTTACACTTCCATTTCCATCCCCTGGTCCTACCCATAAGGCAGGTGTGCTACTTTTCCCGTCTCTCCCGAGGTTCTCCCGAGGTTCTCCCGAGGTTCTCCCGACTACGTCTCATTTCCCGTAAGCGTGTTGCTCTCTCAGCCATGATGCACACACCCCCTGAGGAGTGTCCTTCCTCGGCTGTAGGCTGTGGTTGAGCAACAGAAAGTTGCAAATACATGCAGAGGAAATTCATTATCACTCTTTGGCAGACAGCAAAAGATTAACGAGTAAATAATGTGAGCGCAACTCGAAAAAACTGAGAGCATAAATAATAAAGTTCTGCATGCTGAGAGACTGATTACACCACACAGTTAAATGCATCGTGACAGGAAATCCAGCAGTACATGGGGTCAGATCAGTTTGCGAACACTTGTTTGAGATTAGATTCTTTTTATGTATTGCTATTGTTAAAAAACTTCATGAACCATTTTAAGAAACTTCTCTGGTTAATAATGATCACTTATCGATCAGCGATCAGGATTTGTACTTGATTCTCCTTGAAATGTCAAGTTTTGTGCTAATAAGAACAAAATGCTGTGTCGCTTAATTTTTGCTAATTGTGTACTTTAAAACTGAACTTCAAAAGTTCCTAATTATCAGCAATGCCATGAGAAGACTTTTCTTTTTCCAATACTGCTGCTGAATCCTTGCGCATTAGCCGATATTGAGCTCCAACCAAAATGTTCTTTTAAAAAGATTAGTATGAAGCATTAAGGCGGGGGGGGGGGGGGGGGGGGGGGG
>JAAGKR010009654.1:0-14122 GCA_011419295.1 Clarias macrocephalus | reverse complement strand
GGGGGGGGTTGCTGTGTGTGTGTTTGTGTATGTGTATATATATATATAGTATGTTCAAGTCAAACCAGGACTAAATGTTCCCTTCATTTTTTTTGCTTGCAATATATAAATAAAATTCTCAGCCCCAAAAACAAATAATGTTTCTGAAAACCAATATCAATCAATATTATTTGTCACAGGATTGTTATTATTAATCTAATCATATAAAAACCTGTCAAAAACATCATCGAACATTTTAAGAAACTTCTCTCTCAACTCATTCATCAAGCATTTGTACTTGATTCTCCTTGAAATGTCACGTTTTGTGCTCATAAAAAAAATTACATACATGCAAATCATGGGAACAATTAGTCCCAGTTTGACTTGAACACCTTTCATATGAATATATACAGTATGTTCAAGTCAAACCGTTACTGAATCTTTCCTTTATTTTTGTTTAGATTAGCAATTTTTGCAATGGAAGTAAAAAATTTTTAACACTTTATAATAATAATAATAATAAAAAGAATAAATACAAACTAAAATTCTCAGTCCCAAAAATGAATAATATTTTTGATAACCAATTCCTTTGGAAAGATTAAACAATCTTTCTTCTAATCTTATCTTAATAATAATAATAATAATAATAATAATAATAATTATAATAATAATTATTATTATTATTATCAATAAAAAGTCAAATAAAAGCTTATTGATAGCGCACTCTGTATGATTAGGATAAACATGTGTCCAGACAAAATACAAACTAAAAAGAAAAGCTACACAGCGCCACCTAGTGGTCCATCGTCATGCCTTTACCATATTTTGATGTTAGTTATATTAACGTTAAACAATTAATTATCCAAGTGTTCTCAAAATCACTTTAAAATTTCGAATGAATGACGCTATTAGTCTTTATTCTTACGCTTATTGTTTTGTTAATAATGCATGCTGCAGCGCTCAAAAGCTGCTTCAGATTAAAAGCATGTTTCCCCTCATCAGCAGCAGTTCCAGCGATGTTTTCACATGAGAAAAATCTGGTGTTGAGTCTCGCTGAGCCAAAACATTTGTGCAACATCAATTTTTATCTGTTGCTGCTTAAACAAGCAACGTGTATTTAATTTCACTGTACGGATGAACAGAAGTCGTGACAGTAAACTAATCTTTCCAATGTGGAGATCTGAAATTGAGATTTTTTTTTTTTTTTTTTTTACAATTATACATAAACATCATTCAATTATAGCAATTTCAAATCACAAAGCGTGACTGTACGGATTCCTGGAGAAAACCTGGAAAACCTTAAAACTGAGGTATGATGCGATTGTGGCTCAGCTGGGACAGATGCTACTTTTTGTCCCCCTGTAACTCCATAGGAAGGGGACATTTTTAATAAGCTCTGTCTCTCCGGGTCAAAAAAACTTGTAATGTTTGAAGCGCCTTTGTCTTTTCCATGAAACAAATGTAATCAGCATTAAACATTGTTCAAAGCTTCTCAGTATAAGGTGTAACGGTAGGATTCTTTTTATGAAGCTTGACCCACTGATACAGCAGTAAAGGAGCTGAAAATACAGTTTATTTCCTGCTTTTTTATCAAGTGAAACAGCCTGGAAGTGATCCAACAGGGAACTGAAGGGGACAGGGCGCGGGGCTGTCGTAGCGTTCGCTTCCTGACGAATTCACCTTCCTGAACTGGTTTGCGGCTTTTTCATACATGAGCTGGCAGGAAATGAGAGTACAGGACTGTTATTTTTGGACAAGGTGCTAGTTATAAAGTGACATCACAGGGGGAAAAAAAAGTCATAATTTGCAAAAAATAAATAAATAAATAAAAACTAATTTGTATAAGGAGATTTATACATTTCAAAAATTGTTCATTAATAATCCAGAAGTGCCAATGTGTAATGTATAATGTATTATGTATAATGTATTATGTATTATGTATAATGTATAATGTATAATGTATTATGTATAATGTATAATGTATTATGTATTATGTATAATGTATTATGTATAATGTATTATGTATAATGTATAATGTATAATGTATTATGTATTATGTATAATGTATTATGTATTATGTATAATGTATAATGTATAATGTATTGCTCCAGCTGTGGTTGAATGATGTTCGACCCATTGATTCAGCAGTAAAGGAGCTAAAAATACTGTTTAGTTCCTGCTTGTTTCTGGCAAAACAGGTTAAAACACGGGAGACGAGGTTACTGAAGAGGACCGGACGTAAAATGTTGTCACGTTCGCTTCCTATTGGTGCCAGTTATTGAGCAGAACCACAACAACATTCTGGCACACATCTTAAAAAAATAAAATAAAATAAAAAATCCCACCTATGAGTCTTGGAGTTTTTGTGCCAACAGACCTGGTTTGACTTTACTGCAGTATCAGATGTACAACTTTAATTTAAAGAAGCCGCCCTCAAATGTAACGTGACGAATGATGAATGAAAATATGTGAAGAATATCCATCCATCCATCCATCCATCCATCCAGGAGCGTCTGTACTCCAACTAGGGGACGTGGAGGAGAACTTGTCATATTCCCGTTTTTACAACTGAGGTAGTCCGGAGGTGATCAACACTCACACGCATACACGCACTCCAGGCAATTTGGGAACGCCAGGGAGGCTGACCTGCAGGTCTTTGGACTGTGGGAGGAAACCGGAGCACCCAGAGAAAACCCACCAAGCACGGGGAGAACATGCAAACTCCATGCACACAAACCTGGAACCTGGAGGTGCGAGGCAACAGTGCTGAGACGGAGTGCTGAAGTTATATATACACTGTATAAAAATTTAGAAAAAAATTGATTTAAAGCAATTTACGGTACAATTGAGACGGGCTACGACTTCACGTTATCAGGAGCAGGAGCGCACACAGCAGCAGCGTCCCAATAGCTAGGCGGAGCTGATTCTCACCAAGTCACATTTAAAACAACATCATCCTCGTCATCATCATCTTCATCTTCAACAGAACAGACAGAATGACGCTCGTCTTTTTTTTTTTTTTTTTTTACCATTTTTATTTTTGTCAAATCACCATTTTTTTTTTTTTTGTACATCACCATCCATTACACACTTTTCAGCGCACATGAGCAAACATCCTCAAACCCCAGAGACACGATCGACCTGCCAAGAGTGGGGTTTGGAGGAGGAGGGGGTGGGGGGGGGGGGGGGGGAAGGGGTATGGGGGCGAGTGGAGAAAGAAGAAGGATTCTAACAGCATAGCGAACCCAGGCTGAAACGTCCCTCAGCCGCAGTCAGCAAACAGCGTTTCACTTACATCACATACTAGAGGCATAGAAAACATACAGGTTTACAGAATGAGGTACGTTAAGTATATGTGTGTGTGTGTGTGTGTGTGTGTGTGTGTGTGTGTGTGTGTGTGTGTGTTATGAATGTTGAAAGCTATACTAGATGACGATGTGAGGAGGCAAAGCCTGAAGCTTAAGGCATGTCTTCTTCTTCTTCTTTATTTTTTAATATCAGCTTAATGCACATGCATGCATACACCAGCGACTCTGCACGTGTTGTGGGTTCGCTCTTTTTTTTGTTTTTTGTTTTTTTTTTGGAGTGTGGTGTTATAAAGATCTATCCACCCCTGGATCTGTACCCCACACAGAACCTTCGAGAACATGCAACCCCCAGACGAGAGGAGAACATCATGTCACCGAAGTTGAGAAAGCGTTATGCATGACGACATTTTGAACCGTTTCCAGTTGAGACACAAACAGACATGTGTTTTATCTTACAGCATGGAACAGATTTAAAAAGAAAAAGAAAAAAAAAAAAAGACGACGGTCCAAATGAGTCAATGTTGTTTTTATAGCACCGTGTCTGGAAGGGTTGCTACGGGCAACTTCCGACATATCAGAGCGTGTTGCCATGACAAACACTGAGCCGTAGTCGTAGTAACGCCGGATAACACATGAATGCAGGAAGGAGGGAAGTCGCAGAGGAAAACAGACATCGTTAGTTCAGTGAAATATGAGGATTGATAAAGAAAATTAAAGGAAAAAAACGAAGAAAAATGATCGGTTAAAACAAACAAACAGAAAAAGTAAAGTTGGCCCGATACCACACGGCCTCCGAATCCATTTCATCAACAAAGAACAGACGACCTCATGCTGAAAAAATGTCGTTTGGAGCGTACGCTCTCTCTCTCTCTCTCTCTCTCTCTAACATGCTCCTCTAATCCTCCGTTAACTTCCATTCGGAAACCCCCCTCGCTCGCTTCGCTCCGGAATCTCAGCGCTACGTCTCCCGTAATCGCATTCAAAATTCCTTATAGAGTTAAAACTGTAGAGCGTACGACTCACACTCCCGGGGCGGTGGCGTGATAAAACAGATGAATCCCTATGCATGTGTTTGTGTGTGTGTTTATGTAGTTGTGGGGAGGAAAAGGTGAGCGACAGAGGATCCAAGATTTTTGCAAATCAAAAAAAAAAAAAAAAAAAAAAGTTAGACGCTATGAGAGAGTTACACAAGGATACACTCCACAGTTATGTTATGCGTCGGACGCGGTGACGCGGTCCGTATGATCGTCAGGATCCATGCTTTAAAATCAAAAAATGGCTCAACCCCTCAGCAACTGGTTTTTTTTTTTTTTTTTTTTGATGAAAGCATTTCAGTGGGGCGAAAGTCCGGTGTTGTAAATGATCATCCATCGCACTACGTCACCAACATCGACATTCGACATTTACCCCCCTGTAATGGCACTGCGACACACAGCCTCGACCCAGACCCTTGTGGAGAGGGCTCGAGAGGAAAAAATCTGGCACCTTTGCATCGGTTTACGGCTATTCTACAGCTATAGCCTTCTTTTTTTCATCAGCAAGTTTAATAGAAATGCAAAAAATAATAATAATCTAAATAAATGAGGAACCAAAAGAATAATAATAATAATAATAATAATAATAATGTACACTTTAGTTACTTTAGGCTCAGGCACAAAGCTTAAGTGTTAGGGTTAGGCTAAATCTTAAGATAGAACATCTAGAATTTAATTTCCATCGACATAAAAATGCCATATTTGAATATTGTGACAATGTGATGTTGGAATTGAAAACCGTTTTAGAAAAATCATATTAATAATAATTTTAAAAAACGCGTAAATCTGACTTTTCAGGAACGGCAGAAGTTCCGATCCCCACATTTTTATATGAATATTAATCAAATACAACGATGTAAACACGCCTCTAAATTCCAAATTTCAAAATTTCCCATCTGCACCCGACACTTTATTAATCACGACAAGCCAGACAATTCATCGATCGCAAATTTCACTTCAACACATTAAAGCCGCTTCCTCGGGTGCATTTGATTTATTTTTATACTATTTTTTTTTTTTGAGTTTAAAATTTTTAATCAGTTGTTCTTGGATTTATGAAAGTTTTTAAATTTCTGGTCGTAATGACCTCGGTTTCCAAATAGAGTTACCTTTCACATGCTAGAAGAAAAGCCGACCTGATTGTAACTCGGTTTGGCCAATTATACTAAGAATATTCACGATGCAGGTCGTGCGCTTACAGAAAATTATAGAAAGTCCCACAATGACAGAAAAACAAGTCGATGCCACCGGATGTGCTCAAAGCTAGGACTCTGTGTGTCACTCACCTTGTTAAATAAAGTTAGAATGATAAACACTAACTGCTTAGCCTATTATCTGGACCCCTCCGATGGAAAAAAAAAAAAAAAAAGGTGTTAAATAAAGAAAAAAATATATATAAAATGACACATGATCGTAAAAATACAGTATAAAAAACGCTAAATCATACAATCAAGGTGCTCAAATATGGAGTGTTAATTATTTTCCTTTTTATCTTCACATGAGGCAAATACTTCTTTTTTTTTTTATTTCGCTAAATTTCTCCTCAAGGAGGAGGGTTTAGGGTTTAGGGTTTAGGGTTTCTGACAAGGAGGGAACAACGGGGTAAACGTAGTATAGGAGTGTGAGATTAAAGAGGGTTAGTGGGTTTCGGGAGCGGAGAGTCTCGACTCTGGACCTTAGCGTTGGGATGAGAAACACCTCCGCTTGTAAACACCCCCCAACCCCCTGATCTCCTGCAGGGGAGCCGGGAGCTCTAACCCAGGCTGGTGATGTTAGCCCTGCCACCAGGGGGCGCGACAATGCGCTGAGTGCTGCGCCGTGGAACGTTGTCGTCGACCTGAGCACCTGCGGAGGAGAAAAAAAACCGAAAGCAAACACTTACACGTCTGTGAACCGTGAGCTGTTATTGTTTCAGAGTGTATCGCTAACGAGAGCACGCGGTCGACGCATCCTGGCATTGTTTCAGGCTTCGGCCTTTCGTTGCTCTAATCTTGGGTCTGGTTATCGAGCGCAGACTCGGACTGGAACAAACTTTTCTAAAGAAAGGATTCATTCACATGCTTCATGTAGGAAAACTTTTTAACTTTTTAACTTCCAGAGGAACAAAGTGAAGGACGCTTTCGTCAATAGTGAAAGTGGTTTCTTTTTGACAAAATCCTACAATACAAAGTGTTCAGTCATTTTAATTATGAACTCGTTAATTCAAAGTGTTTAAGGGTTTAACGGATAACGGGTCTAGATTTCAATTTTTTTAAATTAAATTTCTACAGGTATAGACGAGAGCGAGGCATCAGTTACACTCTTACACTCTTAGGATGCTCGGCAGGCCTTGAGGTCATTACTGTAATATTCTACTGAACCTACTGAAGCTTTGCTTTCATAATCTATTATTTTTATAATTGTGCATTAATACTGTACGAGTTAGAAAAAGAGAGTTCTTTAAAAGCTTGTGTTTACGCTTAACAGGTTTAAGTGTGTAAAGGAACTTTACTTGGATAAAAAGAACAAAACAATAAGGTTTATCATACAGTAGGTGAAGGACAGAGAAGAACAATTCAACATTCATCTCATACATACAACTTTAGAATGTAAACTTTTAAGGTCTACTTTTCTGACAGGAGGCTAAACGCTATGAGATTCCTACATCATGGCCTCAACACGGTCCTCTCGTGGCCGCACATGAAACTACCTCATTCCTATGTGTTGTTACGATTCGACCACAGCGTAATATTTCATTCCCACGCCCTAATAAGTTGTGCAGCCGACACTAACCCCCCCCCCCACCTCACCCCGAATGTCACTAAAGGTGCTCTGTAGTATTAAACATTTAGATTAAAAAAAATAAATAAATAAATAAACCCTCCCTCCCTCTCTCTCTCTCTCTCTCTCTCTCTCTCTCTGGATTCTACATAACAGCTTTAAAGGTTTTTCTTTCCAAAAGACGACGACGGAAACAACGGCTTGTTCTAAAGATCTTTAAATAACTAAACACTGAACGGCTTCTTGGCTTCCTAAAAGTCTCTTAATGGAATATTATGTTGTAATATTATACATGGAATTTTTTCTTTCCCCCCACAGAGGGTTCTCGGGTTAGCTTTTTCTACATTGCTAAAAATGTAGGAGTAACTGTGAACCATTCGTGTACTGTGCATATTTTTATTTTAGTGTTATATTCTGAAGCCTCTATATTAGGGAATCATCTGTAGTAGAGTTTTAAAGAGAACTTTTAAGGGTTTACAAATTTCAATATTTTGTAAAAGTGCCCCCTCCCACCCCCCCCCCTCCAAATCGTCTCAATTAATTTTTTTTTTTAATAAACATTTAAAGGTTGTCGTAGTGGGTTCTAGATTGTTTTTCTCCCCTCTGTACGAGTATAAAGCAGAATCCAGTCCGACGCCACCAGTGTTTTGCTCAGGTTACCCTTGAACAGGTTCTACTTGGTGTCGTCTCTGATGGTGAAACATTACCGTGAGGTTGCGAATGTAACTTTGAATCAAGATTCCCCAGAGTTACAACCTTTGTAACATGTTTTCAGCTCCAATAGAACTCTACTACAGTGAGCACACACGAGACTGCGGTTCTCTAAGCTTTAGTTCTAGGTTCTAGACTGACCAGAGAGGCTGAATCCAGACTGGTGCAGGTTCCTGACTGGCTGACCTTGCTGCTTTGCTGGAGATGTTTTGGTTGAAGAAGCAGGAGTAACAGCCTTGGGAGTGACGGTGACCTCACACACCGGCCCGTCGTACAGGCCGCGAGGAACGCCCCTCAACTCGGCAAGCTGCGGAAACAGAAAGATAGAAATCTGTAAATCGAATCCTTTATTTACATCACAGCACTGATGGATTTTCTAATCAGATGAATTTGCTATAACAGCAGCCGGACGGTGGTGCAGCTGCAAATCACAGGTTTACATTCATTACATTTCATACGTTATCGTTTCTATGGCAACAGCTCATTCACAGGCATGTGTAGGATGTGGCATTCTTTACCTAATAAAGTATTATAATTAGCAAACTGCTGCAATATAAAAATAAACCTCTGTACGACACATTTACAAGTACATGTAGAGTACATGTCAGAATTCTGAGATATATATACACACACACTGTATATTCTCAAGTCAAGCAATGGAAAACACATCCATATATTAAGAGAAAGAAAACTTGCCATTGCATTAGGAGAAAAATTAATGGCACCTTATAAAATGAGAAGGGTTAGTGTGTGTGTGTGTGTGTGTGTGTGTGTGTGTGTGTGTGTGTGTGTGTGTGTGTGTGTGTGTGTGTGTGTGTACGCCACACTTTCATCAGTGAATCATCATTTTGCCGTTTTCAGCACACCTTGAGCTCTGCTCTTATGGACTTTGGTGGGCGTGGCTAAATGGGAATCACCCATGATGTGCCTAAAGCTGGGCGATTTACTCAATTATGCTATTTAATCAATTAAGTCTATTATTGATTGATACAGTTAATTGAATTAATGTTATTTTTCAATACAAAATTGATTCATATTTAAAAAATGATTTAGGTAAACTTTCAAAAGATAAATTCTCTTAAATTGATAATTTCCTTAAAAATATATCACGCTTTCTCCATCTTCAGTGTTTAGCGAGAGTATCACTTATTCCTCTACTTTTAAGTTTACCGGTGACTGGTGAAATACTGCCACCTGCTGGACTGGAGTATGGCACAGACAATTTGCAGAATGATTTGCAAGATGGTATGACGAGGAAAAAAAATGTATAGTAGATAGTTTTTAAAATTAGTTTTAAATACAGTGAAACCTTGGATTGTGAGTAACTTGGTGGGTGAGTGTTTTTTTTAATTGTGTGCATTTTTCTATGTATTTTAACTAATAAACAAGTGAGGTCTTGACACACGAGTATCACGCATGTGCTTTGTCTGCCAAGCGTCACATGATCACAACTCAGCCAATGGTTCTTCTCTCACGGGATTGTGGGTAATCAACTTTTTTGTGTGTTCAAGTGTAGTGACTGTTCCTTAGTAACGGTACTGCAACAACAGTCTGAGTGAAGAAAAAGAATAAACAGGCCGTAGCAGTGCAGGAGACGAATCTGTTTAACGACGATACAACATCACATTTTTGCAAAATCCTTAAACGGTGGCAAAAGCGAGTGACATTAGAGAGGTTCACTGTTAAAGGTTCCCATTTTCCGCCAGAGCAGTGATTCCGTTAGTGTGCGTGCGTAAGTGTGTGTGTGTGTGTGTGTGTGTGAGAGAGAGAGAGAAAGTCATCCGACACAGTAGCACCCTCCCTCCTCCTCTCCTCTATCTTCTTACTACATCTACAATTCTTTTCAACGGTAAAGTGCAGGTTAATTTGTTCAATTTTTTCTTTATATTTTGTATTAATTATTTTTATATGAATATTTTTGGGTTGTGGAACAAATCATCAAAGTTTCCATTATTTCTTATGGGAGAAATTCGCTTTGATATACAAGCATGCTTCCAGAACAGATTATGTATGCAATCCAAGGTCTAACTGTACTTGTGTAAATCTGTAAGAAATCCAGCTGTTTGAAACACTATAGGATTGAGAGGAACTGAAATTCTCAATGCATAAACGTCTAACTGAATCAAATGAACAGTTGTGAGCATGCTAAGTATTTTTCAGGTGATTGACCAGAACATTTACGTATTAAATGATTCCAATTGTCTAGTAATACGGAAACTGATTTTTAAATAAAGCATATTTGTAAATACACGGTTTCTGGCTTCACGACTTAAACAGCATGGTTAGAATAGAAACTCTGTTTCGTACCCTGCTGCGCGCTTTTATCCTCTTGTAGACGTAGTCAGGGAAGGGTTTTCGGCCCACGTAGCGTCCTGAGCCCTCGGTGGTGTGCAGGGTTCCGTCCTCTAGTACGATCTTCCCCTGGCTGATGACCACCAGCGGAGCTCCACGCACCTCCATGCCCTCAAAGATGTTGTACTCCACAGCCTGCACACCAGAGGGACAAGAACACACACACACACACACACACACACACACACACACACACACACACACACACACACACATACACACAGATAGACAGTTAAAGGTAACAGCTTCCCTGATGGTGTCCAAGCTCTAGTGAGACACTGGGAGAAGTGCATTAGTGTAGCAGGAGATTATATAGAGACATAAAAGGATCATTTAAGTTTTTACTCTCATTCTGGACAATCAAATGTCCGGCTTTTTCACACCATACATCACTCATATCGTCAATTTTCGAATGCCGCCGGCGCACCGTTTCGTCCCTGTTCTCCTTCACTCTTGTCTTCAACAAGTGGTTCTGGTTTTCCGGAGCGCTCCAGGACTCCAACCCCAGTTATTTTCCCTCTGACTCTACCGCAAAGCCTCGCCAGTCTTCCACACATTTCATCTGATCCACCTTGGGTAAATCTTTCCTCCCTCCTGTGATTTGTACTGTATGAGGAAAGAATTTCATAACAGGTATCTACATACGCCAGCGACACGGGAAGAAAAAGAAAAAAAAAAGGCTTCAAGATTCAAGGTTTAGATCAGTTAGACCCGTGTTTGTGCGAACTCAAAGCTAAAGATGGTTTTAAGACGATTTCCTTAATGAGTGCAGAGATCGGACGGAGTGCGGTACTTCTCTCCGTCGGAATGATGAACGGCTTTATGCTGGGAATGAAAGAAAGATGCCAGAGTGTGTGTGTGTGTGTGTGTGTGTGTTGTTGTTGTTGCTCAGTGCATTAAATATTATCGCTGCGCTGCTAACGATGGCACGGTAAGTCCCTTCAGAAGTAAAACAGCATGAGGTCAGTCTGTGCACACACACACACACACGCACACACACGCACACGCACGCGCACGCACACGCACATACGCACACGCACACACGCACACATACACACGCACACATACACACGCACACATACACACGCACATACACACACGCACATACACACACGCACATACACACACACACACACACACATGAAATTATATCCTTCCTGACTAAATGGAAAATAAACTGAAAAAAAAAACACACCATTTAAATTCTTTAATTATATTTAGAATTTTGTTTTTAATTAATTTATAGTTTCAATTTAATATTATGGAACAAACGTGCAGAAAGTGTTTTATTCCTCTTATACACAGATACTAGATACATACTTTCAATCCATTTATCATTAAGCCTAATGCTATCGCTTTCGTTACAGCAACTACAACTCGTCCTTTCTTTTCCATCTCGTTTTTTTTTTTTTTTTTTCATGTCAGCGCTAAAAGAAGAGGAAAAACTCCTGGACATCTCAGAGACGACGGAAAAAATGACGGCGTTTCCAAAGCTCTGACAGCGGAGACTCCTTCCAACAACGACACCTTTTTATTACTGAATAAGGTCATTATTACCGAATGAGCCGTTAATATAGAAACCGTAACGTTAATGCATTCGTATAAACCTGCGACCTGCAGTGCGGTCAGAGTATTGTCAGGCAATTCACACACACACACACACACACACACACACACACACACACGGATCCTGTTACGGCTGCCAAGAATGAGTTGAGTTATGATCCAACACTTGGGCAGCGTTTTCAGCATGACATCAGCGTTGAGCCGTGAGTCAGAGCTCCACACCCAGGCTCTGGTGAGCGACGCGGCCGAGCGCTTACAGTCCGCGCTAAAGAACCGCTACATAAAAACGGCTCTGTATGCTAATGTAAAACCGGTGCATTATTAAATACACCCTGGACACCTCGTTTTCCCTGGAAGCAATTAGGAGCGTTTTGGAAATAAAACACTATGTTTCGTTGATTTACAGGGTTTTTTTTTTACGTCACGTTGGATAAAAAGCGCCCAAAGTCGGTCGCTAGTCGCGTCACTGATGTAAGTCTTTGTGCTGCACATTAAAAAAAGATACATATTTTTTTCTCTTAGCTAGTTAATGGTGCGAGCTCTCGACATGTTAATGCTCTAGACAAACGTAATCCAAATCTTTCTTCTTTTTTTTTTCCCCCGGTAGATCAAAGAGAGTAAAGAAATGTGAAAAATTCCATGTAACTGCAACGGATAGAAGTTGACTCAATACCACATGAAGGCTTGAGAAAGGAAGAGAGCAAAGAAAGACAATCATGATGACCTTCTGTTCAGACATGATGCATTATTTAGGAACACGGACACTCAGGGAGCGGGAAAACCGAAACCCAAAGAAGAGGAATCGCTCCTCGATAGTGCACGTCCCCGCCGAGGTCGAGGCCATGAAAGAGCTGAGATTTTAATGTTTTTAACATCCCCATTACAGCCCGGATCTGTCAGCAGGCATCCATCACACACACGCACTTAAAGAGGCTCTACGTTGGTTAGATTTAGAAGTAGGCAAAAATCTTTTTTTTTTTTTTTTTAATTGCAGGGAGGGTACATAGAGACCTTTTAGCAATCTTTTGCATTTTTTTGATTCTGCCTCATATACAGTATGTGCACTCACTGGCCACTTCATTAGGTACAGCTCGCTAGTACTGGGTTGGCCGTCAGAAACTGCTCCAATTCTTCACGGCACAGATTCAACACGCTGCTGGAAACATTTCTGGGCTGCACGTCCATCACGGCGTGATGTTCCCGTTCCACCACGTCCCAAACATGCTCTACTGGACTGAGATCTGGTGACTGTGAAGCCCGTGTGAGTACGGTGACCTCGTTGTCATGTTCAAGAAACCGGTTTAGCTAACCAGATGTTAGCTTTGTGCCATGCCGCGTCATCCTGTGCTGATGAAGGGATGGACGCGTTCAGCAACAACACTCAGGTAGACTGTGAGATTTACACCGTGGTCAGCAGTTCTCGGTTGCAGCAAGGTGTTATTTGAGTTCCTGTTGCCTTTCTATCAATCATCCCGACCCAGTCTGGCGTTCTCCTCTGACCTCAACACGGCATCCTCACCAAGAGAACCGCCCTCACGGGATATTTTCACTTTTTCAGGCCATTCTCTGTAAACCCTAGAGATGGTTGTGAGTGAAATTCCCAGTAGATCAGCAGTTTGGGAAATACTCAGATCAGCCCATCTGGCACCAACAACCACGACACATCCGAAGTCACTTATTAAATCACCTTCCCTCCTCATCCTGACGCTCGGTTTGTACTTCAGCAGATCGTCTTGACCGTCTCTACGTCCCTAAATGCTCGGGGTTGCTGCCATGTGATTGGTTGATTGGAGATTTGCTTTAAGGTGCAGTTGAAGAATTCGGGTGTACCTAATGAAGTGGCCAGTGGGTGTATATGCAAATTCTATCACCTTTTACTTCTGTTTCTTTATCCTTATCTTTAGCAACCTTGCTCAGCTCTGTAAGTGTACTAATAATAGTAGTGATCATGTTAACATACATTTTTGATCAAATTCATTCATCCTCTGATATTGGGTTGGGTTTTACAGTGTATATAATCAAAGAAGCCAAAAAGCAAACAAACAAACAAATCATATGAGATTCATTTTCAACAATGGAAAAAGCTAATAAAAACAAACTGACCGTACAGAACATGGAGATGTTGCTCAATAAAAAATGAATTCCATGATTGTATAAAAATATTGAGTTAATAAAATATTTCATTATAGCTGCTGTAGAATAAAACGTTTCAGGTATTCTGTTTATTTTCTCGGTGTTTGTCGGATCCGAGTCTCGAGAAGACACTAGGGCTCTACGGCTCTACGGCTC
Organism: Clarias macrocephalus; assembly: GCA_011419295.1. NCBI lineage: Eukaryota > Metazoa > Chordata > Actinopteri > Siluriformes > Clariidae > Clarias > Clarias macrocephalus. Next base: position 123 of record JAAGKR010009654.1, on the reverse strand, counting down.
TACAGCGCCGCCCCTTTGGCTGAGTTTATCAGATCAAAGCTACAACGCTGAAACACACGGCATGTTTGATTCACTTCCTGCCGAATCAGTCGAATCGCTCGCTCTCTAGAGGTCACCTGCAAG
>JAAGKR010009653.1:0-25881 GCA_011419295.1 Clarias macrocephalus | reverse complement strand
CCATCGTCCTCGGCTTGCTCATCAGGGACAATCATATCATTTTGATTCATACACATTCACATTCCATACAAACTTAAAAAATTCTTTTGAATGTGTAATGATGCTTTGCGAGAATGTCAATTGTTAAAAGCACTATACAGATAAAATTGAATTGAATTGAATTATTATTATTATTTATTTATTTGGCAAGAGAAACAACCATAAAGACACGGGGTATTCCTTTGCCTTTGTGACCCACAAAAAAGCCATTGTTCATTCATGAGGCAGAGCAAATACTGCAAAATAATCAGTTGGAGCATGTTTGGATTAGATTTTACTTCTTTGTTTCTCTATAAACAAGGTTTAATAAGGTAAACAAGGTCTAATTTGTTAAACAATTACTTTAAAAAGGTCTAATCATAAATTAAAAATTCGCCTGTTTTTATGAGGATATTTGTTGTTTGTAATTGTTTACATTACAAAAAAAAGCTATAAATAAGGTCTAGTGTGTATTTGATACATACCCAGACATTATTGTTTTTTGTGAGTGTGTGTGTGTGTGTGTGTGTGTGTGTGTTTTGTTTTGTTTTATCTATTTTTTGTTTTGGTTTTATTGCTTAAATAAAAAGAAAAAAAGTAAATTGTATTTGCATAAGAATTATTATTTTCATAATTTCATAATCTATAAATGAGGTTTAATCTGTGTGTGTGTGTGTGTGTGTGTGTGTGTGTGTGTGTGTGTGTGTGTGTGTATGTGTGTGACAAACAAAAAAAGCCTATCAGATTTGACAAGCAGAATTTTTTATATCTTTTGCTCAGTCATTTTTATAAAATACAATTTATTTCATCATATTGCCCAGGTTGTGCTGAAAAAATAGTATAAGACACTGTATATTCTACAAAAGCTTAGCCATGATATGAGCATTAAAACACAGTAATGCAAAAATAAATAAATAAAATAAAATGTTCTGAGCTCTGAGCGTTAAATCTAACAATATATTTATAATTAACATGTGACATTCAGTGGCATTCAAGATTTGTTTTATAATGAATTTTTACCTAAAGGGAGCACGGCAGCTGTCATTTAGTTCTTTATTTTATATTTATCCAGTGGAGCCTTTACAAACCGTTGTAAAAACACTATCAAGGATTTAAAACGTTAATTATTAAGAAATTATCAACGAAACAGAGAAATTGTTGATCTGAAGCTGTGCTGATTTTTCAGCATCTTTCAAGTTTGATCAGAACGTTTTGACTTTTCCTAAATCACTCGAGGTTGGTCGGAGGCCTCTTGATTTTTAAGACTTAAACGATACACAAGTTTTGTAGTTTCAGATGGACATGGAAGAAATTGGGTAAGAGAGAGCAGAAAGCAAAACTTCAAAGAGACACAAAAGCATTCAGTGTGTGAAATGGACCGCACAGATTGAGGACAAGCTTGGGGAACTTTTCAGAGCGATGTCTGAGGATCCCATATCCTCCCCCCCTCCACCCCCCATAACCACTTCATCGGAAGTTTTAGACTTCCTGTCTGCACCTAAACCGTCTGGAGAGTATGCCGCTGAGCTCCATTTGTGTTTGTGTCTCAGGATAACAGCATTGTTTTTTTTGTTTTTTTTTTCATTATTTGATTCCTAACAATACCACAGTGCTGTCAAACTTTCAAATATTTCATATAGCAGAAGTTCCAGCTTCAATTCACTTCAGGGGGAAAAACTTCACGTTGGACGTAATATATAATATATAATATAATAATACATTAATAATACATTCATTTTAAAAAATGTAATCACTGGTATGCTGAAGTTCTCTGAGGAGATGTTCGTGTAACATTTAGACCTCAGTCTCCAATGTTAGCACTTTGTAACTCTCAGAGATCAAGCTGGTCCTTACAATTCCTTGACAAAAGGACAGGGTTTTTTTTATATATTACAATTTCTTGTTAATGTGATTATTTCTTTTAACAAAAGTGTTTATAGCTTGTATTGTATAAATTGTATAAATAGTATAAATTGTATAAATAGCTTGTACATGTATAAATGTCCGACATGACATACATATGATCATTCTGTAATTAATAAAATAGTAGCAAATATTTTTATTTCTTTTCATTATTCATCTCTTCCAAATGGTTGAGATGTCACTTCATGGTAAAAGTACCAATACATTTATAATTATCAAAAGAGTCACATACAATGATCAACTTATCAGCGCTATCGCACCAGCACACAATGTTTCATGGCAATAGATTGACGTTCTTTCTCGTGGTATGCCACAGAGCAATTTGTATTTAAAGACAAAGCCTCGTCTAGCATATATTTTCCCGCATTGTACACCTCAACCAAGTGGTAGAGATGGTCCTTTCAGGTGAAGTTAGATAGACTTTTCAACAAGACAGAATTACTCAAAATTTACTTTAGCAAAAAGTTGCGCAGAATTTTTAAGGGTTAACAAAGTTTTTTTTTTCTTCTTTTTCTTAGTGGTATCATGAAGCTGTTAAATTGTCCTAGTATTTTGAGACACAACTCAACAAACTTTGGGCCACTGTACATCTGTCCAATGACAATTACAGGAAGCGTCTTTCTCAGGTTATTACATTCACTCTTGGTCCATCCAGGATCAATTTTTCATTACGGTTTATTACATTTTGTGTCACTGCAGAAGTCATCGCGAAGGCGGCCTGGTCCAGCCTCTGTGGAATGATGTCGCCTTTCCCACGAAGATCACGACTGATTGGCTTGAGCCTCTACTAATTTTAGTGATGCTTAATTTGGATTTATTCTAAGGCTAATTTGATTTTAATTGCTAATTGTTTCGCCTGCGGTTGATCTGCAGTGAATTACAAATTTCTGAACAGAAGTAGCAAAAGGTCAAGTAACCCGTTAAGCCTGTAATGATTAGAGGCTGAACCCCAAGAGAACACTGGGATATGGTTCCCTCCTTCCTTACTTTATCAAAGCCAGCGCACATCACCTCACAGTTCTTTCTCTTTGTCTGTTCGCTCTTTGCTTCCAGACTTGTCCTTTGTTTCACCCTCTGTGTTTCACTCCATCCTTCCTAGTCCTGAGTTGGCATTCAACAGCCCCGTCTGTTCCTTCTTGAGACGAAATGCACCGAGAGGACTAAAAGAGAACTCAAAACCTCACCAGCTCCAACGGACCCTCACTAACCTTTTACTTTCTTAAGATTTTCCTGTGAATGACCTCAAAATAACATCAACCTCCAAACACGCATTAAAACGACCCCAGTTATCTTCAACATGGGCTTTTGAATGATTTTTTTTTTTAAACACTGAGCTATCATCATAATCCAATTGTAATCATTTTCAATTTAGCGTACCATAAAAATCTTAATATCCTGCCAAAGCCATCTGGTTGGGGTGATGTTAGCACTCAATCAATTAATTTTTTAAACACTATCATCAGCCTGAAGCTCTAAAACAAAAGTTTTGAGGACTTTTAAAGTCAGACTTTGCTGCTTGGTGCTTCAGAATAACAATGGAATGAAATCAAATCTCTCTCTCTCTCGCTCTCATTCTCTCTTTCTCTGTTTCGTTCTCTCTCCCATGAGAAGTGGATCCCACCTAAAAACTCCCACATGATGTTATTGATTGCAGTAGGATTGTATTTGACAGGACTTATCCTCACTCTCTCGCTGGAATCACTAAGAGTTTTATGTTGCCTTAACCTCGGGGAAAGACCAATAGCTTATTGCCTCCGATCACAAACAAATCGAGATAGTTTTCAGGTATAAATTGGGGAAGGAGGAGCTGCTGCACGAGGCAGGCCTGTAGAACAGTATGATGGGTGTTTCATGTTTTTTACATTATGTTAAATTATACCGCAACGCTGCTGAGTTCTGGATTCTGATCGGGCAGAAGGGTGTTGATTTACTTTCAATAAGAAGCACGGCACTGATAGTAGTTCAAAGGATTATATTAATGCATCATTCTTATTTAAACAGCAATGACTATGAACTTAGAAATTGTGCATTTTTACAGTTTATGGTTTTCTTTGAGGAGACTGGGAGTGTCGATGCTTTGGAACAGTCAACTATTATACATGAGAAAGTTTTCAGGGAAGAAGACATTGAATTTTCTTTGTATGATGACAAGATTCATGTTCAAGTGGTGCAATGAATTTCCTCTACATGTCCAAACAGCTGTAGTTTTTACTTTTTTAAACTGATAGAACTCTTCAACAAAGTCAAACAGTACCAAGTGTGCTGAAAGTTAATGCTCAAGGGTGAGACTTGGGCATTAATTCTCTTTGCATGTGTGTGTGTGTGTGTTTTTTTTTCTTTCTAGGAAGTGCAAATCTTTTGCGTATTCATGTGCACAGTAAAAGAAGGTGAGAAGCTCCAAGCAATATTAGAACATCAGGATGAATCAGGAAAGTCCCAAAGGTGACAGGAGCCACAGCAGTAGAAGCGAGACTGTGAGACTGTAAGACTGTAAGAATCTAGACAAGTGTGTACATTTGTTTTCCTACATTAGCTGTGTGATAATGGGAAAGAGATATAGCATGTGTCTAGGTTGATGTGTGGTTGAAGCTTTTTTTTTTTTTTTAAGAGCTGTCCTGGTGGATATTATCGGACTAGGACAAAATTTTAACGCCGCCGTCGCTCAAGCCCCAGGTTTAAGGGAATGAGCCGGAGATATCTTTACATTTTATTTTGACAAAACTCAATGAATTCTAAGAGGAAAAATGAGAGAGGAAGAGAAAGACAGTCAGACAGACAGACAGACAACCAGACAGAGGCAGCCAGACAGATGGAAAGGCACCCAGAGAGTGTGCAGGAAGCGAACTGGACATGAAGTCCGCTGCTGGCAGTCTAATTATGAGAGGATCACGTCTTTAAAAAAAAAAAAAAAAAAGCAACTTTAGTCCAGGGAGAACATGGCAAGGATAAATTACTTTATCTTTATAATCTGTTCTTCTAATCTACTTAACAGATTTAAAAAAAAAATTTATAACAATGTAGCGCAGCAACAATAATAATATAACATGGTTCTTCTTTGGAAAACCACATACATCCTGTTTCGATCTCGACTTTTATTACCATAGTAGACAAAGTAGATTTATGCATATACATATATTTACGGTCGGTACTGTCTGTGTGCAGGGGAGGGGGATGTAAATTAGACGGAAGCATGATGACTTGTTTGTCTCATTTTGACCTCACAAATACACCATGTTAAAGGACAAAATCTTTGCACCACACATAAAATACAAGGTCAGATTAAACCCATAATCAGAAATAATCATAGAAAACTTTGATTACTGAAAAATAAGAACCAGAGAATGCATGATAAACAAGGCTTGCACTTTAAAAACCAGGATAGTAAGCATGAATTCCGATCGGCTCCCTCAGGGTTCTTCAACTCCAGTCCTGGAAGGCCAGCGTCCAGCACAGTTTGTAATTCCCCAACGCCTAAACACACTCACTGAACCTGGTAATTAGCAGATTAGTGGAATCGCCTGAGTTTGAGGAGACGAATCACCCGACTGTGCTGGACACAGGACCTCCAGGACTGGAGTTGAAGAAGTGGACTGCACAGGGGGTTTAGCCATGTTAAGTAAGATTCCAAACCATAAGGAGCGAAACTGCTCAGTTTAGAGGAGTAGGGTACAAGTGAACAATGGTTTATCTGGAAGATGACAAGCAAAATGACCCATCAGTCACTGCGCTTCACTGGGAAAGAAGAGTGGAACCTTGCATAAGACCTGGCATTAATATCATGCCCTTTTCATTATGATTAAGGATGACATAACAATAATATTACTTATAAGTTATCTATCCATAAATATGTACAAAATATATTTAATCAATAAATCATTAACATTACATTGGGTGTCAATCTACATAATATTAATCTTTCTAGGAACAAGCGCATTCCTTCTTGTAAATGGGCCAAATCACATTAATTCACAAATTATATACATTTCAACAGAATATGTTTTGTAATGTATGAGGGCTTCATATATAAATATATATATTGCATATTGGTCACAAATGAATTATTCAGATCATCAAATAAATTTTAATAACTAACAAAGATAAATGAGTTTATATGTGTGTGTGTGTGTGTGTGTGTGTGTGTGTGTGTGTGTGTGTGTGTGTGTGTGTGTGTGTTCTGTTATGCCGCACAATCTAATGTTCCGGTGTGACTTGAATATCCCTCATATACAGTATATAATAATGGTTTTATATATATAATATAGTTATGAGTTAAGCCTCTATTTGTCACTCATACATTACTAAACCGTGTAATTATTTTTTTGGCATATCCCAGCGCAACTGGGGTCAGCCATGATACAGCGCCCCTGAACCTTGCTCAAGGGCCCAACCATGGCAACCTGTTGGAGCTGGGGCTCGAACCACCGACCTTCTGATTAGTAACTCAGTAGCCCTCCGAGCTACCGCTGCTCCCTGTGCTGTATACGTCTCATATATATGAGGGATGTTCAAGTCAAATCCGGAAATTTGATTATGCAACATAACAGAACACTAAGTCTTTTTGTTGTATGCAATATCATACTGTACTGTACCGGCCTACTTTTACCCGTGGCATTATGTGATATTATCCTTTTTTCCTTTAGCTTTAGTCAGCAGAGAGACATTTTTTTATTCATTAGGGGAAAACCTTATAAGGGTTTTGAAATCATTTCATCTGTTTATGTGAGAACATAAAAACAGTTCTTACAAATGTTGGAGTTAGACTTTGGTACCATCTTGTACATGTTGGCGAGGAACATCATCAGAAAGGCGCATAAACAAAGTGAATGGAAATTAATCAACTACTTAACCTCAGGTAATTTACAGTTAATTATTGATTTTGACACATTAAACAATAAATAGGATAAATTCACGATGAGCTACAGTGAACCTAATTAGAAAAGAATTTATAATGATATTATATCGAAGATTACTTTTTTCAAAAGCTTTAATAAAACATCATGCTCTGATGGAACACCTTCACTTGTGAGCAGAGGTGAAGCTTTTAAATCACTGCTCCGCCAGGGGAATGTGCTGGAAACCTACACGCGTTCTCACTGTACTCTACTGACATATTTATAAAACATAATATTCTGCCTTGCTTTGTGCCTGTAGCCGTGTTGGCTTTGACTTTTGGTGGAATGAAATTCAGGGGTGATTCGCATCAGCCTGACGAAAAACCATGGATCAATGGGCCGTCAGAAGAAAAGGGAGTTAGAGAAGAGTTTTCTCATGTCTCATAGCTCATCCCGCAAAGACTTCAGAGTTTATTCTAGCGTCTCTACACAAAATAAACTGTCAGGAGGTTGTGAAGGAGGGAGGAAAAGGAGAGGAACGGGAAGAGAACACTTATTTATCAAGTGGAAAGCTCGATGGGGCAACAAAGTTGAGTGAGGGGTGAAGGATCAACACGTGTTAACATGTTTTCTTGACCTTGACATACTGTAGGATGGGGGAAAAAGTCAGAGTTCAATTCTAAGACATGTGCTCATCTCAGCATTTATACCACATTTTACAATAACATGCGGAGCAAGTGGAGGGGAGTGACGTCCAAGCCTTGGCCGAGAAGGATCATCTAAACAAAAGTGTGGCGAACAGGGCGCTACACCGTATGAACGTTCACGCAGTGTCCTGTTTGTGCAGCGCAGTTGAAAGTTTAACATTTTACTCCAGAGAAATGTTGTTAAAAATTGTTTGCCCTCTCCTGTACAGTTCATATTTATTTATAGTGCTTTATTATTTTTGTATTATTAAGGCTTTTTCATTCTTTGTTTTATAGTTTGTGATATAAACAAAATACATCAAAAGTTAAATATAGTTCATAGTAATGGAGAACGGATTAATTCTATTTACATGTAATCCTATGGAAAAAACTGAATCAATATACGACCAAATTGGGTTATGACAAGAACTTAGGAACAAATTAAGTTTGCGAACCGAGGTTCCACTGAACCTCGTTTAAAAAAAAGTTTCTTGCAGTACTTAGGAGAGATGGGAGGGGGGGGGGTACGGGGGGGGGGGGGGGTTAGTAGATTCTGTGATGTACCACGATTCTTTGGTGTGAAAATACATGTATTGCCATTCTGACTGCAAAATATATATATATTTTTTATACATTTTCTCAATTATATTCAATGTATGTAGGTTTGAATTTAAGGTGGTTAAATGTTGCAGTTTCCCTATAATCCTACAGGAGGTAGTCCTGCACAGAATCCGGTGTGGTAGGTGCATGTTCTCCCTGTGCTTGGTGGGTTTCCTCCACGTACTCCAGTTTCCTCCCACAGTCCAAAGACATGCAGGTTAGGCTAAATAGCGTTCCCAAGTTGCCCGTAGTGTGGGAATGACAATCAGACGTTGAATGGGCAACCTGGGCCACAAGGGGTGATCCCCATCGCTAGTATTGTACATTACTTAGTTGAGGCTGTAACAATAATTTACATTTTTTGAATAGCAAACTACATCATAAACTCAGGAGCTCAGAAGCCCAGTTGGAGTTGATCCAAACAACCCATGTATAATGGAAGGGTCCATGTTTTTGTTCACCCAGTGACTACACCCACTCACAAAAGTGAGACACTGCTCTAATTTCAGCAAACATTTTCCCATATCTTCTCAAAACTATAGAACTGAAACTTGGATATATTTGGAGGAGTCAATGTGCAGCTTGTATAACAGTATAGATTTACTGTCCTCTGAAAATAACTCAACATACAGCCTAAGTGATAACATCTGTACATCTTTAACCATGCAAAGTAACTATTGTCCTATTCATCATGTCCATGTGTCTGTCAGTGGCCGAGTACGTCTCCAGACCTGAACCCTATTGAGTACCTGTGGGGCGTCCTCATCCTCACGTGGCGAAGCGCCATGTGTCTGACATCCGGCATTTCCGTGATATCATCATTATAGAGGAGTGGAAGAGGATCCCAGCAACAACATGTGCAGCTCTGGTGAATTCCATGCGCGAGTGGATTAAGGCCGTGCTGGATAGCAAAGGTGCTCACACAAAATTTGGACATGAAAAGTCTGCATGTTGAGTTATTGTTAGAGGACAGTAAATCTGTACTGCTATACACGCTGCACATTGACTACTCTGAAGTACATCCAATTTTCATTTCTATAGTATTGTCCCTTGTGAATATATAATAAAGCGGTTGCTGAAATTGTGAGATACTGTAGCAGCTTAAAGCAATTTTTTTTTTTACAAAATTTTTACTACATCTTTCCAACTCTTACTCAAGCTCAGACTTCTCACTTCAGAGTTAAGTTGAACACAAATAAGCTTAGATTGTATTGTAGTTGTTAACCTAGAAACAATGCCATGAGAAACAACATTGTGCTAAAACATAAGGTTGTTGGCGGTACGGACATAAGATCGTTTAGCATGTCGTCGTGCACCTCCAGGTTCCTGGTTCGTTTCTCGGCCAGGCTCGATTCCCATCTCTGTTAGCATGAAGTTTGCATGTTTTCCCAGTGCTTGGTGGGTTTCCTCCGGGTTCTCTGGTTTCCTCCCGCAGTCCAAAGACATGCAGATTAGGCTAATTGCTGTTCCCAAAATTGCCCATAGTGTATATGTGTGTAAGCCCTGCGATGGATTGGCACACTGTCCAGAGTGTACTCCGACATTCACTTTAGCCCATGTGTAGTTTGCTGAAAGTGACTGAACGCTTGAATCACGTTTCCTGCTTGTTTTGATGACATCACTTTGTTCAGGCCATTTCTATCGAACAAACTCACTCAGGAAACTACTAACCATTCCAGTTAACTACAGTAAAAATACACAGGGTGTACATACTTAGCGCTGCTGTATCATTAAAATTTCATGAATTCAGATCAGATTACAGGCCATGAGGGTTTCCTCAGTGTTCTTCAGTTTCCTTGGACTGGCTACTCTAAATTGCCTCTGGATATGGAATGAGTGGGTGAACATCTGTGCATGATGCCCTGCGATGACCTGGCATCCCGTACAGGGTGTTTTCTCGCCTTTCTCTCAGTATAACATTGCCAACTTGACCTGGAAAGATGAATGAGTGGAAAAAAGATCCACAACTGTAAGAATTCTGAAACTGCATCACCGTTCAAGTGTTTTCATTAATCCATGAAATCGAAATAGTGCAGCATGTGTGATTTCATCATCAGGAGTCTTAAAAAAAGAAAAAACGTCTTGTGGTTGTTGAGGGTTTGGAACACACACATTACACACACACACACACACACACACACACACACACACACACACACACACACACAGCTCTCTCTACAGCTGTCAGCCGGTACATAAATACCAACAACGAGGATTTGTCATGCCATAAAGCCAAGAGTGAACGGGTATTATGGTCAGACTCTCTGTGATTATTTATGAGCCGGGCCGTAATTGAACGCCGTAAATCCTGCAGTTTTTGAGTTCTATCCGAGCAGGAGAGGGCGTTCGCAAAGGACCTTTCTCACAACTTTAACTCTCTCTCGCTCTCTCACTAGCTATTAAATTTCAAAACTTGTACGCGGTTCAGACGAGTAATCCGTGGAAGCGAGTAATAAATCACATTTAGCCATGTTGAGACAAACAATATCAGTAAAGCTAAAGATTTAACGTGAAAATTATTCTACAGTCTTCTGGTTTAAAATATAAAACTATACTATTACTGTATAAGTCACTGTCTTCCTCCATCCATCAGCAGGCATGGACCATCACTGACCAGACACAGCTCAGTTTGTGCATCGTTTATCCAGTGAGAAGTCTGTAGCGCCACCTTGTAGGCGTACACTTACAGTATATGCTTAAAGTGTGAAGTCCTCTGTCCTTCACCACAGTGTCAGTTTCTGATCACTGCACAACTGTCAGCTGGATATTTTTGGCTTTTGGCCTGTATGTCTAACCAACCGTGATACTGAGGTTTTTAAAAACCTCTTGATGTTGCTGTACCTGATGCACACAAACCAACACAACACACAATACCATATCAGCATCAACAACAAAAAAAAATCAACGTTTTGAAAAATTTTCGGACTAGCAATTTTGAAAGTGTATATATATCTGGCAACTGGCAGTAAATCGTTCATATCAAAACACAATAGGTTTTTTTGGGGGGGTGGGGGGGGATTAGTCCAAGTATTTAAGAAACAGATACATCTTGAGTCGTCGTTTAAAGATACGGCTGTACGGATCGACAGAACAGAAAAGAGTCTGGATGTCTGGATTGTCTTCCTCAATCCCTGAGAGTACGCGGTGGTGGGACGGGATGAGCAGTGCTGGAGGATCGGTGAGAACGTAGTGCGGTACGAGGTGTCCAATACACTCTTTGACAAATTCCCTAAAATTTGTTCCTTAAAAAAAAAATCTTATTTTTGATTCAATATTCTCAGGTATCATCATCATCATCATCATCTATACCGCTTAATCCTGTATTCAGGGTCACGGGGGGCCTGGAGCCTATCCCAGGAGACTTGGGGCACATGGCAGGGTACACCCTGGACAGGGTGCCAATCCATCGCAGGGCACACACACACACACACATACACTCATTCATTCACACACTACGGGCAATTTGGGAACGCCAATTAGCCTAACCTACATGTCTTTGGACTGTGGGAGGAAACCGGAGCACCCGGAGGAAACCCACCAAGCACGGGGAGAACATGCAAACTCCATGCACACAGAGACGGGAATCGAACCTGGCCAGGGATCGATCCCGGACCCTGGCGGTGCAAGGCGACAGCGCTAACCACTACATACTATACACTGCATGGCCAAAAATAAAATAAATACCCATTTATGAAAGGTTCAATTATTGCAATGCATCAAGCAAAGAAAACAACTCAGGAAACCTGATTTGACTTTGGAATTGGGTTAGGAATTGTCCAGTGTATAATTGCTCTCTGTAAAGTTAATGCTGATCTGTCAACTTTGCAAAGAAATTTGATCAGAAAAAAATATATAAATTATGGGGATCACTTAAACTCTTGGTGCAGTTGCATTGTAAAAAAAGAGAAAAAAAAGTATTATTTTATAGTATTAGAAATAGAATTAAGTTATATTGTTTTAAACTGAAGATGTTGATTATTGTTCAGTCGGTTCTCATTTCTTCAGTTTCAAATATTTTGTTTGTATCTCCTTACTGTGCTGTACTATCTAGCACATTGACTTTACACTCAGTTATTGTTTAATAAGTCTTTGCTTCAAAGATTCTATACACTCTAGATATAAAACACTTAAAGGCCCTTATCCATTCTGAGAAACCCCTAAAGGATCTGAAACTTCACAACAAAGTGATTCGTTGTCACAGAGGGTTCCTGAAAGAGCAGTTTTAGACTGATATAAGCTCTAGGGTTTTGCCAAAGAACTTGAGAACCCACAGGACCAGATAGGAAAGTCATGAGTGGGTTGATTTTTACATTTATGCAGGCAATTTTTTCCCCCTAAATAGTATGAAAAATGGTACAGGTGGTCCCTGTTCATCAATGTACAAGTTAGAGTCGTCCTGACCGCCATAGGTTAACAGCTTGTAAAATTTCTATGAATAGTTCACTTGCAACTCAACGTCTACGTAATAAAACATGGCACATACTTTACATTATCTTGCCAGAAGTACTCGCTTGCCTGGCTTCAAATGCATATGAACGCAATCCAATTCTTAATCCATAGGGTTTAATATGATGCTGGCCCACCGTTTGCAGCTATAACAGCGTCCAACTCTTCTGAGAAGGCTTTCCACAAGATTTAGGACTGTGTTTATGGGAATTTTTGACCATTCTTCCAGGAGCGCATTTGTGAGGTCAGACACTGATGTTGGACGAGATGGTGTGGCTCACAGTCTCCACTCTAATTCATCCCAAAGGTGTTCAGTTGGGTTGAGGTCAGGACTCTGTGCAGTCAAGTTCTTCCACACCAAACTCTCTCATCCATGTCTTTATGGACCTTGCTTTGTGCACTGGTGCATAGTCATGTTGGAACAAGAAGGGGCAGTTCCCAAACTGTTCTTACAAATTTGGGAGCATGAAATTGTCCAAAATATCTTGGTATGCTGAGGCATTAATAGGTTCTTTCACTGGAACTAAGGGGTTGAAAAACAAGCCCACAACATAAACCCCACCTGCACCAGCTTTTCAGATAAGTACTGTTCTTCTGGTAACTCAGACTCGTCCATCGGATAGCCAGACAAAGAAGAATACATCTTCACTGCTCTAGAGTCCAGTGCCAGAACCACTGCATCTGATGTTCTGCATTGTACTTGGTGACGTAAGGCTTGAATGCAGCTGCTCGGCCATGGAAACCTCTCATGAAGCTCTCTACGTACTGTTCTTGAGTTAATCTGAAGGCCACATGAAGTCTGGAGGTCTATACCTATTGCGTCTGCAGAAAGTTGCCAACGTCTGTGCACTAAGCGTCTGACCCTGTTCTTCTTAATTGCTTCTACTTTGTTATAAAACCACTAACAATTGACTGTGGAATATTTAGTAGCAAAGGAATTTCACGGCTGTCCTTATTGCACAAGTGGCATCCTATCATGTTACCACGCTGGAATTCACCGAGCTCCTGAGAGCGACCCATTCTTTCACAAATGTCTGTAGAAGTGGTCAGCATGCCTTGATTTTATACACCTGTAACCATGGAAGTGACTAGGACACCTGAATTTAATGATTTGCATTATGATTAATGATTTGATAAGTGAATACTGTTGGCGATATAGTGTATCTGTGCATATAGCGTGTTGCTTTCCCAATCCTAATAATCTGTGTGTAATTTCTGAGCGGACACACACAGAGTGTAAAGATGATATCCAGTCCACAGCTGTGCTCAATTAGCAGCCCAATCACGCATAATCACACATAATGAAGAGTGTGTAGGGCTTCGGGGACACGACACTGACTTCCACGAGGTCAAAGATGTCCAAAACGCTTCTAAAATGATTTATGGTCTTCTTTGACGTCTGTCCATCTCTCTCTCTCTCACTCTCATGATGGCTCACAGAGATAAAAGGACAGGCCGGGCAAACGCACCATCTTCCAGATCTCACAAACACACCCACACACACACACACACACACACACACACACACACACACACACACACACATATATATGTACACACACACACACTCACGGAGCCCCCTCTCTCTCTCTCTCATTCCCTCCCTGTTCCGGCTGAGTGAGCCGACTGATTTAATGACCTCACGCAGACGGGCCACAGCGAGGGGGAGCTAGATCGAGAGAGAGAGATCAGCAGATGAAAGAGATGAATTAACCAAACAAGAGAGAGGTGTCAGGTACAGAGTTCTCCAGCTAGTGTGATTACTGTTCATGACTATTCACCATTTTCCCGCCGTCTGTCGATCAGTTCTCAACTCCCTTCGTTTACCCTTATCTCTACTTCTACTCAACGAGTTTGGGAAAGTGTCCCTTGTATCTGAGGCACGCCATCCGCCCCCCCGGTGACGGAGCATTTCATTTGTGGCTGCCCTTCAAAATTCCTGCCAGATATCCAGGCTTCATTTCAAACGATCACTCGTTCCTCCTCTCTCTGCTTGCCTCTAAAAAAAAATAATTTTCAGAGTGAATCATGATGTGAGATACTCCGACAGAGTGGGGCTTCAGTTTCAGATCAGAAACACACACACATAACCACACACATATTTTTTGGTCTGTAGCTTTGTATAAGACATCATTATGATGCAGAACAACTTTTAAATCATGACTCGAAATCACAGCCTCTGCAGGCAGACTTTATTTGCATCACACACTGAATGGCAATTTCACACCACCCGAGCACTGAACGCTCGACTATAAACCTGAATCTGCCAACTTTACCCTTTCTGCTAAACAGGAAAAGCACTGACAGCTCACAGGCATTTAAGAGGTTAATGCTGGCACGATGGTTTATTATGGTATTTCGCGATCTGCAATATGGACTGCCAGCTGCAATTAGACGTTGAATACTGAAACTAATATGACAGCAAATATGAGGGGTGTTCAAGTCAAACCGGGACTCCGAGGCATTTGGAGATTGTGCCAGCTCGGGGAGACAGAGGCCATCCCTGAGAGGATCCTGAAGCATCCAAAGAAGGAAAACCTACAGCTGGATTCTGCTTCATGATGGTTTGTAGCTGCACACGCTGCTCCCGGGCTCCCGATGATCCAGACCCCCTCTGCCTTCTGCACCGGTCTGACTCATCCTGGTGCCAAACTGAACTGGACTCCATGATAACTTCTGTTATATTGAACTTCCAGATGCCTTACACAGTATGTCAGCGAACAAATCCTGCTATTTGTTATGACCCAAATGAGGATGGGTTCCCTGGTGAGTGCAGTTCCTCTCAAGGTTTCTTCCTAGTGCCATCTCAAGGAGGTTTTCCTTGCCACCGTCGCTGTCGCCCTTGGCTTGCTCATCAGGGACAATCTAATCATTATGATCTATACACATTTTTATTTGCTCCTAAACATTTCCATAATCATCTTTTAATTTTGTGAAGCTGCTTTGAAATAAAGGCCATTGTAAAAAGCGCTATATAAATAAAATTGAATTGAAATTTTTAATTAAACTTTTGTCCGTGCAGATTAAGTAAAAACTCCCTTTATTTCTCTATATAATCCCCTACTACACTAATGCACTTATCCCAGTGTTTGGATACCATCAGATAGAAATGTTTCACCCATGATCAGGCTACCTGCTTCACTTCTTCCTCCCAGGAATGGTCAAACAGTGGCCCAAACATCTGGAAACGGCTTGGAGCGAGGTCAGGACTATGTGGGGATGTGGCAATAACTCCCAGCCGAGGTCCAGTGATGTGCAAGTGGTGTTGGTGAATGATTGTGTATACAGTTCATATAGACAGATGCGTCTCTTCTGCAAGTTGGTGACAAGTCGTTCAGCAATTTTCAAGAATCAGATGTTCCACTCGCTGAATGCTCACAGGAACGACTTCGGTGTGCTCCAAGCCACTTCAGCCGCAATCGACATTTACGGGAGTACAGCCTTCTTTAAAACGTTTGCACCATTCAGACTAATTAGCTAAGAGACTTAAAGTGTTCTATAATCGGTTTTAAATCCTGGGATGACTTGAACACGAATGCCGTTTGAGATTTCTGAATTAAATCTACTCCTTTTCCCTGATTTTTGATTGTTAAGATGTTGAAGGTCCACATAATTACTGTTTTACGGCCAGGAGCACCACAGTGAGAGGAACATATCTAAATCAATAATATAAAAAAAATCTGTAAAGGATTGACTATATCAATATTCAAAGAATAACATGAATCTACCGTTACCCTGTTATTAACTTTTATTAATGCTTCAGCTTTGAATGATCAAAAGATGTTGTGTTTTACAGCTACAAATATTACACACATCTACTCACCTTTTATAATACATGCCATAATACAGACCTTGCACATGAACTCAGGCTGCTCAACATGGCTGACTCAAACAAGCTGAAACGCATTGTACTGCACCTGACCAATATCTACTTCTGTCTCTGAAAACAACTTAAAGCACAATGCTTAAAAAACACTTCTGATATGAGTTCTGATAAAAAGTTGTCGAGTGAATAAAATGAACACCAGATTTTCTCTAATTCACAACACAACCATGTGAGCATCACAATCTGGCAGCTGATCCCATTTTACTGTTTAAACAGCTATATACTTAACAAAGCAATAAATAATTAAAGCCCAAACCCATGAACACTGATACATTTATTCATGCAAGGAATATTGTACGATCAAAGAGTTGTAATAATATTATACTGTCACATTACAAAAATTAGCCAAAATTGAAATTTATCCTTGCAAGCTCTAACGCACACACACACTAGGAGGTACAGTATTGTTCCAGTTCCAGATGATGATTGCATTCTTGTCAGATATGGAAGAATGCACTGCTGAATATTTTACTGCCCTGAAAAGATGCAGCTTCCAAAAATATTAGCACACATTCCTGGCTTGATTGCATAATCATACAAAAATATAAAGCTGGCAGATTATTTGAAGAAGGCAGAAGATGTGAAACTCCCCTGGCATGACTTAAGATATTTTTATAAGAAATAAAAAATGCACCCCTGCTGTGAGTCTCAGCCTGCGACTAATCAGTGATCTAACTCTGGTCTAAATCCATGCTTTATCAATGTGTGTGTGCATTTTTAAATTAGGATAAATTAGGCATTACACAGGTACGTTAGGAATCCCACGCAGCCTGTATTATTTCCCCCCACGCATCAGCCCCAGGGGCCAAAGTTAGAGAAAACCCCGCACTGGGTCCTCAGGCTCTTATGGATTAAATGACTGGACACATGAATTAATAAAGGCGCGCGCAGTTACGCGGCAGGTGCGCGCGGGGGGTTACTCGAGACGCGCGCGCCGAATGCCAAATGATCCAAACTGGGGCTTACACGGGGTGGAAATAAGCGTTACAACCCGCGTGTGGTGCACAAGCACACGGAGGAATGTGAAGTCTGATCGGTGCATTTTTTATTTATTTATTGTTTTTGGTGCAAAAACTTTAAACAAACGCTCTGTTTATTGTGTGCAAGGAATAAAATACTTGTTTTTTTTTAAATACACCTAAATATATATTAACACACAGGATGCAAAATTTTGCTTATTATGCTTAGGGTCTAGAATGACATTCTGCATGCAGGAAAATGAATCCAGACGTGGTTATTTTATATATGTATCTTATATGCATTAGTCTATATATAAGATAAATGTTAGATATAAGATGAATAAATAGGCTGTTGTGATCCACTGGCCTAAGTAACATTTTCTCTCTCACTCTCTGAACAATCTGGTTCTGTTCAAACACAGCACAATACCTGGCTGAAACTTCCAAATGCACCTGAAATACATTAACAAACAGAATGCAATATGTTGCTTTTTATGTCCAGGGTCAAGAGTGCCATTCTATATTAGACCATGTATAAGATAAATATAAGATATACGATGAATAAATAGGCTGATGTGATCTACTGGCCTAACTCAGTGTAGAAGTCACTAGCTATGGATAACATTCTTTCACTCTTTCTTTTCTCTTTCTCTGAACAATCCGATTTTCTTCAAACACAGCACAATACCTGGCTTTAATGAGCACCCCAGCTAGACTGACAGTGTTTCTTTGACTCCCAGTGCAGCCTATTATTAAACGCACACCTGCACTATTAAATTAACTCTAATTAGCTGCGCGTGTATAAACACTGGACCGCGGCGTCTCTGCTCTGATAACGTGAGCGGAGGAATTAAACACCTCACGCCGATGATAAAACTCACTTCTTACCTGCTGCCTCGTCCCGAGCTTTGGAGATCAGAGCGCTGCTCCGTGGTGACGGTGCGCGCGGCGCTGTGCGTATCCGCGCTTCTCGCGCTCTCCTCCACTCGCTCTCTCGCTCGCGCCGTCCGTCCCTCCCTCCATCACGCACACGCTTCCGCCCCTCCTGCCTCCCCCCTGCCGCCGCCAGACATCTACCGTGGGGCTGCTCCACAGTAACGCATGTTCTCCTAGCTGAAATATCCACATTTAATAGATAAGGTGTCAAAATCTGCATTAAAACTTTGTGGTTTATGAGTGGATCCGGTCTTACTCGAACCAACATGGAATTGTTAGCTCGAAATATGAGCGTCTGAACTGTTTGGTTGGAAATGTTTAACATGATCAAAAGACCATGTTAAATGATTAACATTGACCAGGCATTAATTATTCTCAAAAGTGAGATTATATAATTCTGTCTATTTCAATGGACATGGACCAATCAATCAATCAATCAATCAATCAATCAATCAATCAATCAATCAATCAAAAAGTCAGTCTGTGAATGAATGGCCAGCTGGTCAATCATTCTGTGTGTCAGTGAGTAAGAATTAGTCAGTCAGACAGTCAATTATTCAGTCATTCACACATTCATCCAGTCAGTCAGCCAATATGTCAGTCAGTTGATTATACGATCAGACAGACGTTCTGTCAGTTGTTAAATCAGAAAGTCTTTTTCTCAATCGAAAAATGTCAGTCAGTCAGTCCATTAGTCAGTCGTTTACTCTGTCAATCAGTCAGTCGCTCACTGAATCAGTTATTATGTCAATATGTCTGCCAGGGAGTTCATCAATCACCAGTTACTAGTCAGCCAATTAGTCAATCAGCTGTCAAATTGTCAGTCAGTCATTCACGTGAACTATCAGTTAGTCAGGCAAGATATCAGTCAGTTAGTTCATTAGTCAATCAGTTAACCAGTTAATTAGTCAATCAGTCTGTTAATCAGTCGATTAATTAGTTAGTTATTCGTCTCAAGCAGAAAAAGTCAATCAGTCAGTCAATCATGTAATCAGGCAAGAAGTCAGTTATTTGGTTAAATAGTTAGTTAATTAGTCAGTCAGTTATCCAGTCAATTAATCAGTCGCTCACTCACACAAGAAACCAGACAGTAAGTCAGTTAATTAGTCAGTCATTCACACGGTCAATCAGGTTGTCAGGCAATATATCAGTCAGTCAGTTCATTAGTCAATCAGTCAGTTTGTCAGTCAGTCAATCAAGTAATCAGGAAATTAGTCAGTATTTTAATTAATTAGTTAGTCAGTCAGTGAGACAATTATTCAAACAATTATTCAGTCAGTCGTTTGATCAATCAGTCAGTCAGTTCATTAGTTAATCAGTAGGTCAGTAAATTCATTAGTCAATCAATCAGTTTGTCAGTCAGTCAATTATTTGATCAAAAAAAGCTAGTTAATCAATCAAGTAATCAGGCAAGTAGTCAGTCATTCACACAGTCAGTCAATATGTCAGTCAGTCAGTTCATCTCGATCAGTCAGTCTGGCAGCCAGTCAGTCAGCCAAATATATATAATGTCTACATAACGCCCTTAAAAACAACAACAAGGGTCACTTACACCTGGAGCACAGAGCAGCGTTTCTTCCACATGTATTACTCAGCCTGTTTTAGTTTACTGTTTCTAAACATAATCCACCTCACATGAACTTGACCTACTTTATAAGCTCGGCTATTATCGCCAGCATTTTTCCATTCACAGTGAAAATCAAAACAGTAAATCCGTGTTGAGGAGCCTCTTAGAAATAAAAGCTTTTCATCACTTCAGTTTACAGGGAGACGCTGCACGCGGCCCAAGTGCAAAGCGCAACTGTTAATCCTTTTCTGCCATCTACCGGGCTTCTGTAAAACTACAGTCTACAAAGCAAGTGGAAGTGGTTTAAATGAGAAATGTATGTAATTTTATATAATAATAATAATAATAATAATAATAATAATAATAATAATAATAATAATAATATACAATTTCAATAAAATAATTACATTCATTATTTTTGTGTATAGTTATTTTTAATTGTTCACAAATTTATTATTATTATTATTATTATTATTATTATTATTATTATTATTATTATTATTATCTCAGCTTTTAAAACATTGACTCATTCCCACATGTTCCTGAAAAAAGAAACATATATGAACAACAAAATGAATATAATATAATATAATATAATATAATATAATATAATATAATATAATATAATATAATATAATATAATATAATATACCACCTTTTCATCATTAAAAAAAAGTTAAAACAAAACCAAACAATTTAAAATAAATTACACAGTTACATGTAATAAATACACAAATACATATTGTACTTTTTTTTCTTTCTTTCTTTCTTTCTTTTTTTTTTTACTTTTGTTAAATAAAGAATAGTGGACAGTGGTATTAAAGATGCAATATAAATATAAAATTAAATAATAACGATTAGCATTTTCCTTGTTTGTCTTTATGTAGGCCAATAAATATTACTATGAAGTATTATTAAATAAATAATAATACAACAAAATAATGGTTAATGGGCGAGATGACAGTACAAACAAGCAAACAAACAAATACATACATGATTTTTTAAAGCATTATAAACATTTTATTAACATATAATATCAGAAAATATAATAGGATACAGTTAATATTATTTACATTATATTGTATGAATAATAACAATAAGAACAATAAAACAGCAAGAGTGGTATACTTATAATTATAATAGAATTATAATTATAAATGAGTATCTACGTTGTGTTTAGCGATGTGACGTCGTTTTCGTACGCCGGAAGTGGGTTTGTTTGATAACAATGGCGCGTGAGTTGTCCGCGGTCGATTCTGCGACTGCGCTGCTGGTCTTCCACACGTTTTCGCGGCAGTTAATGTTGTTTCACGAGTTAGCGCGCTCGCAGCGACGCGTCCTGGATCTAAAAAGCTCGCTGTGTGAGAAGCTGGAGCGGAGCAGGCGGGAATTCGAGGCCGCGCGCCGCAGAGCCCGGAGACGCTACGTGAGGCTGAGAGCCGTAGCGGTGTGCACGCGGCTCCTCCAGATGTCCCGGCGGATGTGGACGCGAGACAGACCGGACGGAGACGTGTTCTGGGCCAACGTGCTGGCGAACTTCGACGACGAGCAGTGGGTGGACCATTTCCGCATGTCCCGGAGCACGTTTGAGTTCGTCTTCGGAGTCGTGGAGGCGAAACTGCGGCGCAAGTCGACGCGCCTGAGGAAGGCGCTGGAGCCGCGG
Source organism: Clarias macrocephalus (assembly GCA_011419295.1). Lineage (NCBI taxonomy): Eukaryota > Metazoa > Chordata > Actinopteri > Siluriformes > Clariidae > Clarias > Clarias macrocephalus. The sequence goes on along the minus strand of JAAGKR010009653.1, from coordinate 4,365 downwards.
CGCAGGCTCGCCATCGTGCTGTGGTGGTACGCGACCCCGAGCGAGTACCGCTCCATCAGCTGCCTGTTCGGTGTCGGACTGTCCACCGTGTGTTCGTTAGTGCGGCAGGTCACCTCCGCCTTGGTCGAGTGCTTACACACACAGTTCATCCGCCTGCCTGAAGGGGAGAGTCTCCAGAACACGGTCAGGGGCTTTGCAGGACGCGGGTACCCCATGTGTGCTGGGGCAATCGATGCCACCCACATTCCCATCATCACCCCGAGAGAAAACCCAACTGTTTACCGCAACAACAAGAACTGGCCCTCTATTATTCTGCAGGGAGTCGTGGACCACAACAGCTGGTAAGACCCTTAACCTGCTTCCAGGGGTATCCTGGGCTTGTACTGCACTTGAAGAGGATGCACACTGCACCCACATGACGATGTACGACCGGACATGTGAACTAACTTCCGCGATTGAACAAGCGAAAGTCTGTAACTCGACGGTTCATATGTAGGGGACTGGAAAAGAAAGGTTTTGTCTCTACATTGGTCAGGACCTGAAACCAGTCTCAGAAGATTTCTCAGGGTCCGGGTTCGATTCCCATCTCCGTGTGCATGGAGTTTGCATGTTCTCCCCGTGCTTGGTGGGTTTCCTCAGGGTACTCCAGTTTCCTCCCACAGTCCAAAGACATGTAGGTTAGGTTAATTGGCATTTCCAAATCGGCCATAGTGTGTGTGTGTGTGTGTGTGTGTGTGTGTGTGTGTGTGTGTGTGTGTGTGTATGTGTATGCCCTGCGATGGATTGGGACACTGTCCAGAGTGTACCAAAATCCGTGTCCTGTCTCCTGGGAAAGACTCCAGGCCCCCCCGTGACCCTGAATACAGGATTAAGTGGTATAGATGATGATGACTGTCCAGCCAGATTTGTTCACAGCATCTGTGGAAAATTTTTACTGAATTTCAATTATATGTCATTAAATTAGCACTCCAAGCAAGCGAATGTTTAATGTCTAATCCCCAGAAGGCCTCTGTGAACGAGCTGGTCCTCTGGTCTTCTGTTATATCAGGGAAAAACACAGGCCGTGCAGACACTCAGGTTATGAAAGTAAAGGAATACATAGGCAAGAGGCAGAGACAAACTCTTCAAACAACTTTAATAGTAATAATATAACCAAATATAATATCTAAACTAACAATATACTAATAATACGTATTCATTTTATCTCATTTTATGTTATTTTACTCTTTTTCTAACCTTAATCAAAATTCTACAAGAGTGTAACCAAAGGATGTCCCGTACACACACAGAGCAAGAAATAAGGAACTTTAAAGCACTTTTTGGAAAAGTGCAGAAAGTACTTTGCCAAACTAAAATTAACAGAGACGCTTAGGAAATGTTATAGGAATATCTGGCCAGACTTCCTTTTTTTTTTTAAAGCTAAGAAACAAAGGGATCAATATTTAATAATCAAACCTATTACTATCACTTAGTGACTACTACAACTAACACTCTGTATTAATTACATAACCAAAATTAATCAACGATGGTTGTGTCTATAATTACCAATCCATATGTGTATACGTATATTATCAAATGTCAGTGTTTAAAATCATATAGGCTAAAGAGCAAATTATAATTTAAGAATAGAATGATCTTATGAATCAAAACTTTAACGATCAGTCTTTTAAATCAGATAAAATAATGATAATAACAGCAATGATAATTAAAATAATATAATCTAATGTAATCACACTTTAATCAATTAATCATATTGATCCTAACCGTAATTAAGTTCAATAATTAATCATTACATGGCATGTAACCTTGAGATCATAAAATAAAAATAAAAAAATAAAAAAATATATAAAAAAATATATATATATCTGATGGAAAAAATTAAGCCGTCAGCACTAGTGGTCGATATTCTGGTTAGGAAAAGGTGAACAAACCGAACTCTCTTTGAAAAAAGGAAAAAAGAAGTTATGTGCCAGATTACTCACTCACTCACTTAATCATCGTCGATTCCGCTTTATCCTGTATTCAGGGTCTCGGGGGGCCTGGAGCCTATCCCAGGAGACTTAAGGCACAAGGCGGGGTACACCTTGGACTGGGCGCAAATCCATCGCAGGACACACACACTCATTCAATTTGGGAACGCCAGTTAGCCTAATCTGCAGCGTCGTTGGACTGTGGGAGGAAAACGGAGCATGTGCCAGATTATAGATTCTAAAAAATGATAAAAGTTTTGATAGCGTACTACGCATGCATCAAACTGCGGGCGTGTCTTAAAAACTTTCAGCTCTTGTAGAGGATGCACCATAAGTGAAATAAAAATGTAGAGTAAAAGGGATGTTATGAACAGTTATGTGCCCAGATTTAATAATCTACTTCAAAATAAGCCACTTGCTCAATGTAAACAAACACCTTCACCAATAGTTATTAATAAGAAAAGCTAAACTGAATACTGAGTACTGGGATTAGTTAATATTCTCACCACTGAAATAACAGCGCTGGTATATATGTGGTATAAGTGCAGTATAGTCAAAGTTTTAACATGCTGGTGTCGTTTTAAGACAAAACTTGATCTTTATCCGATCTACTTTTTTGAACCTACCATGGGCCAAACCCCAGCCACCGGATGCAGTGCTGGTCCCAAGCCCGGATAAAATGGGAGGGTTGCATCAGAAAGGGCATCGGGTGTAAAATCTGTGCCAGGTTGTTGTGCATTGGATAGTTGAAAGTTCAACTACAGTAGTTAATGTTTCATTTCTAAATTGTACAAAAACGTGGAATATTATGTAGAAAGCCACAACCTTCACCAAAGTGTATTACTGTATGGATGGTTGAGAACATCTGGAAGCTTTTTTAAAAAAAAATTTTTGAGATGTTAACCGTGCTCATGAACATTCTTATAAATGGTTATCAGCTATGTTTTTCCCATGTGTTTATGGAGTTATAACTTTTTACAAAAGTTCAACCAGCTGAATCACAGAATACACTTGTCATAATAGTTAAAATGCTAACAATAGTTAAGCCACCAAAGGATCTGGGGAGGGAGTGTTGAGGGAAGTAGTGTATGCTGACAGATCTGCATGAGTAGTTACACCGGTTTATAGGCTGTCTTTAAGGATTTAATGGTTGTATCTGTTTATCCAGCTTTACAGATGTATATGTTGGCTGTCCCGGTAGTGCAAATTATGCAAAAGTCTTGGCTAGTTCTCCTCTCTACAAGACAGCTGAGGAAAAAGATGGATACCTGTTCCCTCGTGAGGTAAATAATTATCCCCCCCCCTTCCCCATTTCTTCCTTTTTTAAAGAAAGACATCAAACTATTAATTCATTCTCACTAACAGAATGTTTTGTTAAATCTACACAGGACACCGTGACCGTGAACGAAGTGGAGATTCCCATCCACCTCGTTGGAAATGAGTCGTACCCGCTAAAGAAGTGGCTGATGAAGGGCTTCACAGATGAGTGCGCTCTGACTCCAGAACAGTGTCACTTCAACAGCCAGTTAAGCTCAGCTCACGCGGTGGCCGGAACCGCTTTCGGGAGGCTTAAAGGTCGCTGGCGATGCCTGCTTAAAAGAATTGACATCGATGTGACATTTATGCCCGACATCGTTACAGCTTGCTGTATACTGCACAACGTGTGTGAGGTGAGGAAGGAAGAATTCCCGCCCGACTGGATTCCTGAACCCGACGAACCCATAAAACCCGATACGGACGTTTACAGATACAAGGTAACGGATAGTGCTAAAGCTGTTCGTGATGCGATGGTGACAATTTTGTGAGAGGAGTTTGGAGAAAAACGACACTTTTTAAAAATATATATATTTTTATTTTTTTGTCTACATCGGGGATATTCACATGGTTATTGCAGTGTTAAATAACTAATAAAAAAGGGAGCAAAAACAAAATATTTGTTGTCGTCATTCACAGTCATTTCTGATTATTTCTAGACTTGGTAAAGATTTGTACTTGTGATTCTGTAAACAAGGTCCAACTCAAGGTTCATTCTCAAGCTTACTATCTTTAATAGAGACGCCGCTCAGGGTCAACTCGTCTCCGTGCCCCCAGACATTATCAGCAAAACAATGTGAGTTTCCCCTTTCGACAGCATGGATACACACAGCTGCAATCGCACCTCAAGGACATCACTGGGCCGTGGCTAAATACAACAGAAAACATCTAACATCTCCATATAGCATTTAGAGTACCATCTAATAATAAATTTCTAATAATTCACGATTAGTAATTAATTTTAGGCCGTACTGAAGAATGACATCAACCCAAGTGTCTCAGATGCAGAGCCACCTGTGGATCTGATCTCATTCAATCGTTCTGAATAATATTTTCGGTTACATTCTTCTTACAAAAGACA
>JAAGKR010009652.1:0-25882 GCA_011419295.1 Clarias macrocephalus | reverse complement strand
AGACAGAGAGAGAGAGAGAGAGAGAGCGAGAGAGAGAGAGACAGAGAGAGAGAGAGAGAGAGAGAGAGAGAGACAGAGAGACAGAGACAGAGAGAGAGACAGAGACAGAGAGAGAGAGACAGAGAGAGAGACAGAGACAGAGAGAGAGAGAGAGAGAGAGCGAGAGAGAGAGACAGAGAGAGAGACAGAGAGAGAGAGAGAGAGACAGAGAGAGAGAGAGAGAGAGAGAGAGAGAGACAGAGAGACAGAGAGAGAGAGAGACAGAGAGACAGAGACAGAGAGAGAGACAGAGAGACAGAGAGGTGTCTGCTCATGTCATCTAGAAAGCCACAGCTCGTTGCTTTTCCTGTGGTGTCTCACACGTCTCACACTGACTGGCTGTTTCTTTATGAGGCTTTGTAACATGACCGAGAGGCAGAACGCAACAGTCTACTGCATGCTTTGGCATGACATTTATTTACTTTGGGAAATGTAATACTTATAGTGCACTAACTGAAGGACCCGTCATTGAGGGTTAAAGAGTCTGTAGAAATAGTTACAAATAATGATCAGCTTTAATGTAATCAGTGATAATATTTCAGTTGTGAAAATATGAACTAGTCCCAATAAAAATATTCACTTTAGCCTTTCGAATTAAAATCTATTGGTGCAGGTGTTTGTTTAGCGCATTAGTAGCTTATTTTAAAGAAGATTATTAAATCCGGGACATAACTGTTCATAACATCACTTATATTCAAAATATTTATTTCACTTATTGTGTTAAACTTCATTCAAATATCCAAGTACTGCAAAAGATTCATAAAATTCTGTCCAGCGGTCGATTTTAACTGCTGTGATTTATAATCTGGAAATATTAATTTCTACTCAACATTACGATTTTTTTTTAGGACATGTTTTAACCTCAGGCAAATACTAAAGTACTGTAAAAGTTTCATTAAATTCTGACCAGCCAGTTTTGCATTATGCTGTGACTTAATCTGGCTGGACAGACACACACAGAAAATCTCACTGAAATATCACTGAAAGAGAGAATAATGTACAGACAAAACCGTTTATTTATTCATATAGAAAACAATTAATGCGATAAACATCTTAGATTTGGATTTTGGAATTGAGCCGAACAGCTTCAAGGTCACAGCAAGGTTAAATGTCTGAAATTGTTTGTCTTTAATAGATTCCTCTCTGTTTGAAGTGTATATTAAGGGTAAATGAGGCACGCACATTATTAACAAGACGAAACGGTGAACTCAACCCATGGGAAAAGATTTGCATGAGAAAATCTAACAGTTACTATCTCCTTAAAGAAATAATGGATTTTTCTTTAGTTAGAGTATGGCTATTGCCTGAATACCATCTCTGACATAAAAAAAAAAATTCACACACAATTGAGGGACATTTCAGGTGCGATATGGTCAAATGTTATTTTTATTTATGTTGCATTAGTGAGAAACGAGTCCAGCTACTGTAGCTCATTCATGGTGAAAGTGCTTTTCAGAAAATTGGCTCCTTTTTTCCCTGTTTATGTTCATTTGTCAAGCTTTCATATTTCATGGAAAAAGTTATATTCCTGAAACATCACCAACTCTACTGAAGTAAGTGTTTTCAAAACTTTTTTTTTTTTTTTTTTTACCATTATTATATTTATATTACAGCGATACCTCTCATCAACACCCCGCCCAAATTTTAGAACTAAAATTCATGTGAAGCATTTTTGGCATACGAGCGACCGAATGGACCTACAGTAAATGACGGTTTCTGGGGACCTAAATAGATGCTCTACCAAGTGTAGCGCATCCCGGCTGATTAGCAACCTCGCGTGAGGGTGACCGTGGATCTGCCTGTTCAGACGCCTGCGGACTTGCCCATTCTGTACAGTGAAAACACAGATGTTGTTACATCCATTTGCTCATTTTTCTGCTTCTCCTGGTCCCAGGAGGTCACTTATACTCACAGCTATCAGATCCTCCTGGCATGGCAGATATGAGATATTATTCCTAGGGTTTACTAACTGCTATAGGAGCCTTAAAAGGAACTTTTAAAAAGCTTCTTTGTTAACGTTTGTAATGTTTGTGCTGAGATGACACCACACATATAACCAGGCCTTACTTAAACTTGAACTTTTCCTTCGTGATTTTCCAAAGCTAGTCTCTTCAGAGGTGGTCCGGGTTTGATTCCCGGCCAGGCTTAATTCCCGTCTCTGTGTGCATGGAGTTTGCAGGTTCTCCCCGTGCTTGGTGGGTTTCCTCCAGGTACTCCGGTTTCCTCCCACAGTCCAAACACATGAAGGTTAGGTTAACTGGTGTTCCCAAATTGCCAGTAGTGTGTGTATGTGTGTGTCTGTGCCCCGCGATGGATTGTCTCCTGGGATAGGCTCCAGGCCCCCCGCGACCCTGAATACAGGATAAAGTGGTATAGATGATGAGTGAGTGAGTGAGTGAGTGTCCTCAGACATGGGAGTGAATCCCAGGACAGTCAGTGTGTGAGAAATCAGTGTGGGTGCAGGTTGCACAGTAACATCCAAATCCAATGCACTTCAGCTCTGGTTCATTAGCAAGCTCTCAATGGACTGTACACCTCTTTTTTATTATGACTAATTAACGTTTGTGTATTTATACCTGACCTGGTCCTTACTCACTTCTGAGTGTTACGTTCCCTGTTGAATATCTCTGGTCATGTTTTCTTCTCTTTGTATATGTCCTGCTTTGCATTTTCTCCCCACAGTATGACATGAGTTCTAGCCTGTCTGGTGTTTCTAAATTGCCTGAAGTGTATGATTAGGTGTGAATGTGTGCGAGCTTACTGTATGCTCTGCAGTGGGTGGGCATCACATCCAGGGTGTCCTCCAATTTTATGCCCTGAGCTTCTTGAGCTAGGCTCCAGGCCTGAATAAATGAATAAACTGCTGACAAATAGCCAGTTCTTGCCTAGCTGGAGGTTAGCCCTCAGCATCACATCCAGTCATCACATGTGACGACAGACACCACCATCACTGGACAGACACCACCATCACTGGACAGACACCACCATCACTGGACATACACCACCATCACTGGACAGACACCACCATCACTGGACAGACACCACCATCACTGGACAGACACCACCATCACTGGACAGACACCACCCAGCAGGAACCCTAACATTGGATGGACGTTGTACTATAGTCATGACAACATTGTGATGGTGTTGACCATCGGAACAGCGTTGTTTTTGTTGAACGTTGGATGTTGATTAATGACTCAAACACAACATTGCAAATACCATCTCAGAACTGCGAAATTTGAACCATTATTTCAAACAGTTCTGCTGATTAACATCCTTTCACAAAATGTCTGAAAACATCCATGGTCCATTAATTTCCTAACATGGCTTAGAATTCCAATTGGAGATTGGGGTGGACAGAACAGCTTCGCATACACAGTGTGTGTATCTCCTGTCACACCTCATGGTACCTCTCGGTTTCGTTTCGTTGTCTTAGATCCTAAATCTTTAGTGCGGTATGATGTTTGTGCAGGGTTCCAACTGCACCATGTCAGATCTTTCACAGCAAGTTAAGCATTTTTAAAACCCTTTTGGCTACTTTTTATGTAGTCAACCATGTTCTGACATAATTTTATCAAAGTAAGTCTAACTTTCAAAACCCAAAAGCTAATACCAAAGCTGTCCATCAAGTTACCAAATGAGTGTCACCACAATGTTTTGCCAACTATAAATGCTTCTTAGTAGTACTTGGGTTGTTGCAAAATAGATTTCTGCTTAAACTGTTGGTGTTAAACTCTTTTCTGTGGCAGCATATACTCAGTAGCATGTCTCTTTAATGAGTAGTAAAATTCAGGAGACTTTTTTCTTTTTATTAGTTTATTAGGTATATTATAAAGTGGGCAGTGGTGGCTCAGAGGGTTAAGGCACTTGAGCGAGGCCCTTAACCCTAACTGCTCCAGGAGCGCTGTATCATGGCTGACTCTGCGCTCTGACCCCAGTTACACTGGGATATGCGAAGAAGGAATTTCACTGTGCTGTAATGTATATGTGACAAATAAAGGCTTTAAACTGCACTAAAAAAATGCACTAAAATGCCTTTAAAATGGAAGTAGGACTGAATCTTTGAAGTTAAAGGAAGCTTTCTGGAAGTGAGCCTTTCTGAATATTAAAGCAGACGCATTATTCTGTTAAATCACAGCCCTCTTCCAGAGACTGTCAGCTGTCGGGTGTTAAAATTGAACACAGTGTTAAGGATGTGATGTTTCTGGACAAATCGTGCCATGCATTTACTGAAAGAGCCTGGTGAAGTGTCGGACTGTGTCGCGCTGTCTGTCTGTTCTTTGCATTGATGTTGTGGTGTTTCGAATGTGTCATCGATACGGTACTTGTAGATACGGTAGTTGTTATTTTCCATGCATGTGGACCCCTTGTCCAGCGGTGACTGTTAAGACAAAGTGCAGGCTTCACAAGATGACCAGTATAGGCATTGCAACGTTCCCCCGCCCTTTTTTGATGGACCAAAAGTAATTTGACCAAATGACGTTATAAATTAAATTACATCGCACTCCATGACTGGACCAGACAGACATGACCGGACACTGGGTTTCCTCCCTGGTGATGCTCTGCCAGGTTTTTATTGCAGATGCTGTTTCACGTCCTGCTTGGTCTTGTGGTGTTTTGCCTCCAGTTTTGCCTTCAGCAAGTGAACTGAAGCTCATTTAGACTAAGCACCTGACCTCACCGACGTGCCGATCGCAGGTCATTCTACTTCTTCGCTTTAAAAACAGTCTTGGGTATGCTTCAGGTCATTGTCCATCTGTGCTCTGTAGCACTAATGAGTTTTGAAGTGTTTGCCTGAATATAAGAGATAATAGATGCAGACTTGTACACCACACACTTCATCCTGCTGCTTTCGTCAGCAGTTTCATCATCAGTAAATACATGGGAATCAGTTCCACTGGCAACCATACAAGACCACTCTATAGGATCAGACGGTATGGTCCAGATCCTCAGCAGTTCCTTCTCTTCTCCATACTCATCCAAAACGCAGTATCGGTGCTGAGTTAATATTCTTACGTTATACATATAATGCAGAAAATGTGTGTGCCGAAGAAGCTACTACTGAAGTTTACACAACATGAAAGTGACCAATATTGCTTCCTTAAAAATTTAAAGTTGCCCCAGAATTGGACATTTCTCAGTGTTATACCTTCTCACTTCAAAACAATAATCATTTAAATGCAAATAATTCATATTTCATATTTTATAATTATTGATACTAAAACGTGTGTAAGCTTCTATGTAGAATCAGATGACCTGTAAAATCGCTGCTTAAATTAAAACATTCTATGCAAAATCAATGCTTTGCTTTCCCCCAAAAAACCTGTAGTGTCCGTAACCATCACAGATTCATGCTGCAATATCTTAACAATTTTGCATTTTAAAGTAATACACCTTTTAATGTTTATGTCTTTTTCATGTGAAATATAAATTGGCCAGGTTTCATCTGAATGAAAGGTAAAATCATTGAAAGATTTGAATTCAAAAACGTTACGGACACTACAGACATAAAAGGGCGTGAAATTGTATTTAACAAATATGTTTCTTTTTATCAGATAAAAATATCAGTATGTATGCATAATTAACCATGGATTGGGAGATAAGGGGCATTAAGTATTATGAAAAATGGTCTGAAATTTCACTTTTCTACCTACTGTAAGTGAGACACTTTTCAGCCTGAACACCATGTACTGTATTGGCCGACTTCTCTCTTCAAGTTCATTTTTGTTAAACTGTCCATAGGATGTCATTCCAGAGCTGCATGGGCTTTCGGCAGAAACTAACCTGGTCTTCATCTTCTTAAAGCTTACCAGTGGTTTAGATCATGTGCCAAACCCAGTTCCTCTACTGAAGGCTACTCTGCAGCTTTAACAGACATTTAACAGACAGATTCATTATTTAACTTTCGCTCTAATACACTAGCTTAAAAAAAAATACAGTCCCCCTACATACAACATTGTCACATGCATGGAGCAAGTATTCCAGGATGTCTGGAAGCAAGTGTAAAAGCAGCGCACTTACTTAGCGCTTTATTGCTAAGTAGCTACAAGCAAGAACGATGAAAACGAAAATAAAAGGTCTTTTAGCATAAATCATTCAACCGTCGGCACAACCCGAAAGAATCACACACGGAACGGAATCTCGTTCCTAAGTAGGTTACTTACTGTACATAACTTTGTCGGTGTCCAAATATTCACGGTCCTGACTGTCTGTACTATGAGTTATGTAAAATAAGATCCCCTGTTAGTGTGCAACTTGTTTACTGTTTTCACACTGTGAACTAATGATGCATGATTTAGCAGTAATTTAACCCCCCTCCCCCCTCCCCCCTCCCCCGCCCCCTGGAGCTTTAGAGACGTGAGCTCTAACGACAGTCACGTAGCAGAGCCACCTGTCATGACCTGCCTCGCAGCAGTATGAAACCCAGTGCAGTTCTTCATCGCGACATGCTAATTGTCATACACTTGTTTATTGGATTAATGGCATAATTATTCCCAATAGTTCCCACTCATCCTTCTTCTCGCTCAATGTGTTCATTTTCTGCTTTGTTTGTCTGCGAAACGTTATCATCTACAAACCAGGGACGAAAAACTGATTGCTTAAAGTAAGCAATGTTGAATTTATCGGGTTGAAGCTTAAATCCAAAACAAAAGTCATTAGGAGAAAAATAAATGCAGAATTGAAAACAAAGTTTTAATTATACGATGAAGTCCACGATCAGCGCAGTATTAATTCTTCAGGACCGGAAAACTACAGTGGAATGACATGACGTATGAGATGAACACAGTCTCAGAGACATTAAAGGTCCCATATTTTACTATTTTTTTAACACAAGTCTCCGAACTTCTCAAAGTGTCTTCATCAAAGCCCTAGAAGAAATTAGCTCCTGCTGAGCCCCTCCACGGAACAGCAGAGCTGAGCAACAAGCTCTTTTATGAGGTCACATTAGGATGGAATGCAAAAACAGGAAAATGCAGGAAATGTATTTTTCTTACATTTCTTTGTTTCTATATGCACACTAGCGACTCATCTGAATGTCTATACGTGACTGACAAGTTACTTTACGGCCCAAACAGACATATTTTCAGATACTTTCAGATAGGATCATATAAAACTATTTTTCATAATTCTTACACTAATGCATCGTAACTCCTGATCGGTGCGTTGTTGTTTTTTTTAAAGTATGCATGCACAATTATATTTTTAGCAAATAAAAAGAAATACATTTACTAAATACAGTTTCATGCCCTTTTATGTTCGTAGTGTCCGTTAACGTTTTTGAATTCAAATCTTTCAATGATCTTAACTGTCATTCAGATGAAACTTGGCCAGTTTAGATTTCACATGAAAAAGACATGAACCTTAAAACTTGTATTATTCTAAAATGCAAAATTTTTAAGATATTGCAACATGAAATAAATTTGACCTGGTTACAGACACTACAGATTTTTTGCTTTGTTTGGGGAAGGGGGAATTTTTCCCAGATTTTCTCCCCAATTTAGCTTCTTTGGCACACACATTTTCTGTATATATATATATATAAAACAGAGAACCAGCACCAATACTGTATTTTGGTCATTAACATAATAGGTGCCCTTTAAAATGCAATTGTATTTTTTATTGTTACCCTAAAAAGATTTCATCACCTATATAAAAATGTAATTAACGTTCCCATTTCTTTCACATATGACCGTCTGTACTCTGTTCAAGGCTTAGTTAACTCCAGTGTTCAGCAAGTTTGTGCACTAGCTATTATACTGTACATTATATATATATATATATATATATATATATATATATATATATATATATATATACAGTGGTATAAAATACAGTGGTAGTCCAACAGTAGTCCAATAGTACCATGATGCTACAGTACAGGGAGATCACGCAAACTCCACACACATAGACCCGAGGCATCAATTGAACTCTCGATCCTGGTGCTGCAAGGCAGCAGTGCTAAGCACTACACCACCGTGCTGCCATCTTTGCTTATTTGCTGATATAGTAGTAGAACAAAGAGTTATTCACAATACTTACCTTGTTGCTATCACAGTGGCTACCAAACCCAGTCTCTATTATAGGTCTACCTGTATGTCGTACATATCCCATATGGTACAGTATCTCATACCATAGTGGATACCTGCTGAACTTTGGTAGCCATTGTGATACTCAATAAGCATCATGGTACACACCAAAGTACAGTTGTACACACCTTTGTATTACCATGGTACCCATTGCCACAGTTCCTGCCCTGGTACTCTATAAAGTCCTATGGTACCTAACATGGTAATGTCTGAAGTGAACAATAATACTATGGAATACAGGGTGGGTGAAAACTAACTAGGCATTTAAAATTGGTAATAAAGTACATATTCCAAATACAAAGCTACTGAAACAAATCAAACATGTACGTGTACTGCTTCCAAGTTCTCAGACTTCTTGGAGACCATGAATGAGGTCCGTGTCGTCCCAGCCAACGTCCTGAGAAATGCTGGAGGACACACTGGAGGACATGGAGGCACGGACTCAGGAGGTTCTCAGCAATATCCCTGAACGACTTCCTTCAGAAGACTGTGTAGTCCACGATGGTGCCTATGTTGAAATGTAAAGATTTGCTTTCATTTTCCTGTGTTATAAACTACGTGTACAATTTGTTGCAATAAACTTGTATTAGAGATATGGACTTTATTACCAATTTTTATTGCCTAGTAACTTTTCACCCACCCTGTACTGTATAATACCATGTGTTATAGTTTACTGTATACAATTGTAAAACTTACGCTAGGGACAATTGTAACTTGTGTGTTTAAAATTTCGTCTTCTCATGGTAAGGAAAGCAATAGGATGGTGGGCAACTGACATGTGAGTTTCGATTCAGATTGATTGAAACAATGTAGAACACAACACTGTGGCAAGCTGAACTGGGCAGAAGGAACCAAAGGTTGGAACGAAGTTATCGCTATGGTGATAAATCACTACTTAACAAGCCAACTGAGCAATTTGCAAAAGTGCCACCCTGTGACAGAACAGTGCGGCTGCTCCAGTTATTGTAGCGCACTAAAATCAATTCCGAGTGTGAAACAGGCTGAAATATTATCCAATATCCAACTTTTCTGAATTTGCATTAAGATGTATATCGTTTACTTAGTTACTCTGTAAAGCTCCTGAGCACCTCAGTGGTCTGCTTTGGAGGAGCCGGTTACCAGTCGCTCCATCCGTCGTCAAAAGCTCCAAGGTGCACTTGAGGTCTGAGACGAAGAAAGAGAAAGGAATGATGTACGACCATGGCGTTTCATTTAAATAAAGTGACATATGGTCATTGTTGAAGGTGTCATTGTGTGTGTGCACACATGCAGGAGAAGATTCTTAGGTGAAGGGGCTTTGGTGTAGACGTGGAGGTTTGATTGGAATGTAATTGGAGAATAACTGATAATAAATCACAATTTGGGACTCTCTCACTCACTTTCTATGTGTGTGTGTGTGTGTGTGTGTGTCTCAGTCTCCGTCTTTCTCTTCTCTATCTTCCCTCCTTTCTTTGTGTTGTGCATACTGACTTCTTTGTTTTCTCTGTATGCCAGTCATGTTCAGTGGAGCAATGCTGAGGAACAAGGTCTCCTACTGGGGCCTTCAGAAGACAGGTCAAGGATGGTGGAGAGAGAGAGAGAGAGAGTTGGGTTACTTTAAATTGGTTTAGTTTGGCAAAGAGCAGTGCAGCGTATGAAGATGTGAAGATGTAGAGGTTATGTTAGATTAGGGAAGCACTACAGGAATTATTCCATTAAATGTTACTATATTAGAAGTATAGTCCTGAACCACAGATGACATGTGGTCATAAAAAAATCATGAATGATGGAAGTGGAAAAAAAAACTAAGAAATTTCAGCTATGCTTTATAGTGAAAGTAAAAGCATTTCCATACACACACAACGTGATGAGAAGTGTGTGATGGTGAGACTCATCAGAAAATGGCTTCAGTTTGTTAGGGAGCATAAAGACTGGACTTTGGAGCGATGGAAAAAGGTCATGTTGTCTAATGAGTCCAGAGCGAGTGGCGCGTCAGGGTAAGCGCATGTTGCCATGCACCCATCATGCGCTCATCATGTCCACTGTACAAGCCTCTGGTATATGGAAGTATAATAGTGCCAAAGTTAAATAGCATGTTCAGTCACTAAAGGTCTAGACTCAGCAACATTATGTGGCATAAAATTAAGTCAGCTGATGACTCGAATGTACTGGATGACCAGGTTATCACATCTATCTGCTTTTCTTCATTGAAAGCACGGCCATATTACAGGACTTAAATTGTGAAACGGTGGTTCTGCTGTAATCAAAAGCAATCAAGTGAAATATTAGACTTTTGGGTTTTTTTTTTTTTTTTTCGCCATGCAGTGTAAAATTTAAAATACTCAGCCTCAGTTTGGTGACTCACCACTACCTTTTTTTTTCTATCATACTATTTATCCATCCAGTTATTTATATTCCTATAATGTGTCTACAACTTCTGTGCATAAATGTGCTTCCAGTACTAATACATACCAGACATACCTGGCACCGGTCAGCATGTGCATTTTTACAATTTCTGACGTTTAGATATGATTGGCTATTTGGTTGTATTACTTACTTTTATAAGTAATAATTATATATAATTTGTATACTTGCACTTAAGGTTCCATATTTTACTATTTCTTTAACATAACTCACTAAGGCTCCATCTGAAATACCCCTACGATTTAATGCATCAAATACCCTCTGTTTCACTCCTCCTCCGAACACACAGTTTCTGTGTCCATGTAAATGAGCTATTGCTAAGCCACACCCCTTGAGAGCTGATCGACAAGCTGGAGGAGGGTATGTTCTTGTATGAGATCACAATACGAAAAAAAATCTAATTGACTTATTAAAAAAATTTTAATAAAACGAAACTAAGATGAAAAAAAGGCTTTAAAGGACAGACTCTGAAAGTCTAAACATGTTTCAAAAGTACATTTTCCGTAATTGGTGCCCTTTAATGTGCACAATGTGCTGCTTTTGAGGCATGGCTGCACCAGAGGAAAGACCTTGACAGCGTGTTATAAGCGCCAGGTGTTAAAGAAACAATGAAAGAAAGGAGCTGGGGGAACAGAGGGAAACATTTCTTTATTTATTCTAAGCAGGAGGGCCGAAGGAGAATGAGAGACAGGAGCGACTCGGCGAGCAAGTGTTCCATCTCACATGTGAGCAGCAATAGCCGTGTGCAGGTCAGTGGAGCACAGGCCACTGATTGAGTCTGAACTAGGGTGGATTCAGTAATAACATAGGCGAATAGAGGGGAGAAGAAAAATGAGAACAGAAATGTGGGCAGAGGAGTAGATGAGCGAGGGCAAGAGGGGGCCAAGCACAGTCGAAGTAAACACACCAAGAATGGATTCTTTGCTCGTAAATTCCAGTTCAAATTCAGCAGGTACTTTAAAGTTCTGTCCTGTTCTAGAAATAATTACTTGCAAAGTCAGCCTCTCGCCTGCTTTATCTGTCTGCACAACGCACAAGGGTTAAACCGCCCGTCTTTAAATCTGGTCTGTCTGTTCTTTAGCTCGGGAACATTTCTGATTTATTCTACAGAGGATGCATGGATCTATAGAAAAGCTGTTTGAACTGAAGTATGTGGCCTATAAAGGAGGATGACACGTGGTTTAGAAAAGTAAGAAAAAGACTTTTACAAGGAGACTAAGATCAGAATATGACAATACTTTGGGTATAAGTAAGAAGCCTGAGCAAGGACACGCAAGAAGAACTGGAAAAAAAAAAGGCCAGGATGGGAGAAGAAAAAAAAATGTTTAAAGTATTTTAAAAAAGTGAGTAGAGGAAGTTTTGGACAAAGCAAAGAGGGAATGATTGCATAAGGGATGAAGCATGGAGGAAGGATGAGAGAAGGGAACGGAGTGAGGACGAGGTTGTTGTCAGGTGAAAGACAAAATGAGTAATCGGTGAATAGAAATAAAAGACAGATAATGTTAAAAATTGTGGGTTTTTATTTTATTTTTTTTATTAAAGTCTCCTCTATTAGCTGAGCTCTGTCTTTCTTCCCTCACTGGGGAATTCACTCAATGCTAAGCATGCTAAGTTAGCTTCAGCTCCATTAACACAAGGCACTGGAGTCTGGTTTCCCTCCATTGACTGATAATTTGTCCACTTTTCAAGCTCTGTAATCTGTGGGCCTGTGATTAATAGACCTGTCACTCATAGGTGGAATGTCGAATTCGATTTGATTCAGTGTTTGTTCATTACAATTTTTTAAAATTTGATTTGATGCAATAGCACATGTTTGCTGTCAAGTGTGAAGCTGTAAAGCAGCTGTATTTCCTACAGATTTGAAACTATTAAATCTACTAAAAGTATATAATAAGCACTGAAATACTGTGTAACTTAACTGTTATTTATTGTTTAAATTGATTGTACAAAGCTATAATATTGTTTCCTGCCAATCTTCTGTGCTACACTCCAATCCAGTAGGTGGCAGTATTGCATCAGCCGCATATTGACCAACCTACATAAAAAGAGAAGAAAAAGTAAAACCAATTTAAAGCTTGTTTACAATGTTTTTAACTACTGTAAATTTTTACAAGTGTTTGTAGAAATAGTTAAAATGTTGAAGCAAAAAAAATTATCTGATGATCTTTAATGTAATGAGTGATATTATTATTTCAGGTTGAAGCCCACGTACATGTCTGTCTGTCTTTCTGAACGGCAGAACTCTCTTACACCTCTTATGTTGTAAGGTTGAGTATCTGACGCCTTGTTTACTAAGTTGTGCTTCTTTCGTCGTCAGCCGAATACACCTCGCCTCGTTTTACACAGTAACACTCCTCCTCCCTCTCCCCACCTCGCGTTTTAAGATTCACAACAAACACACACACACACACACACACACACACACACACACACACACACACACAACAGAAACACCGTTTTAACAGGAAAAAAAGAAATCTTTCTGAGACTGACATGAGCGTATATTAACAGACTCACTTTTTAAGTTTCACAACAAGCGCATAAACACAGCGGAAACACCGGTTTAACGGAAAAAAGTGAGACTAAAGGAATCACTTAAGTTTCACAACAAATGGACACACAAACACGGAAAACCGTTTTAACAGAGAAAAAAAAGAAATCTCTCTGACCTGGCGTGAGCGCATACTAAGGGAATCACTGCTGTAAAGTAAAAAAAATAATAAAAATGATCCAGCACCTTACCTTTGAAAAGAATCGCGATAGAGCAGAGTTTCTGTGTGTTTGTGAAGCCGGGTAGGGGGTGAAAAGGCAAGAAACCGTCTGTGCGTGTGTGTTTCTGTGTGTGGGGGGAGGGAGGGGGGGAGGGGGGAAGGTGAGAGAGTGACGCTCGGTGTCAAAATAAGAGTCGCATGTGTGAAGCATGATACTCGGCGCTCGTAAACTAATACTTGCTCGGTTTCCGAATAAAAAATTATTTAAAATCTTTGCTCGGTTTGCGGAACACTCGTAAACCACGTTACTCGCAATCCGAGGTACTACAAAAGTTTCATTAAATTCTGTAATACGGCCGATTTAAAACACGCCCACAGTTTGACACATGCGCAGTACGCTGTCAAACCTTGTGGTTTATAATCTGGAGCATAACTGCTCACAACTTGCCTTCTACTCAACATTTTGATTCCACTTATGGTGCAAGGTTCAGTTTTGATAGTGTTTGTCCCATTTTTTGAGCCACACAATCGTGTCTGTGTATTGGCGATTGTGCCAGCTTGTAGATACATTACCGTCGTTTCTGTGTCATCCGCATATTCTGCCTATACACTGGACTATTGTGTTGATTGTCTCTGTCTCTGGGAAATACCAGTGTTTGAACCACGCCCATCTCTAGGCAAAAGCGCTGAATGAGTAAAAACAACTGCTAGGTGCTGTGACCTAATCTGTTTAGACAGACAGACTGGCAGAAAAAGAGACGGTTTCGGGTTTTCCAATTTATGAAAAGTAAAGATAGTATTGAACGAGTGAGTTCTAACCAATGCACATACAAAACCTTTCCTAAATAGATGAAACCTTATCACTGGTTATCACTATCACAGTGTACATGTTCTCCCCGTGATTGTTCGGTTTCCTCCAGATATTCCAGTTTCCTCCCACAGTCCAAAAACATGTAGACTAAGTTAGTTGCCATTTCCAAATTCCCGTGGTCTGTGAATGAGCATGTGTGTATATGTTTGTGGTGGATTGGTGGATCGATCCCGCCTAAGTCTCCTGGGATAGGCTTCAGGCCCACCGCAACCCTGTAACCTGGATGAAGTGTTACAGACGATGAGTTAAAGTAACAACTTTTAGATAATTTAACGTTAGACCCCTTCCGATGAACAGGAGCCCAACAAGAAAATCTCATAGAGGGAGATTTTAATGAGAAAATTGCCATACTCTTGGAGATTTCCTGGGCTCTTGTAGGGCGCCCCCCAATCCCCAGCTGCCCAATCTCGGCAATCCTGGCAAAAAGCTACAGCATTATTACGGCATGTCAACTCTTTCTATAGACTATTCTCCTGGTTATACAAAAAATCTAAAAAAATTCTCTGCTGTGTCCCTTTAAATACCCTCTGCAGCAGTCGGGTAATTCTCTTCTGCCTCACTTGTGACAAGCTCTCCTCATAGTCGTGGACCTCTCGTCAGGCACTCCTCGCCTCTCCTTGTTCCTGTGTGAGCGCTCCTCAAAACAAGAAGATCGACAAATATTGCTCATTCTCTCCACACTCCCCGTACACTCGATGAGAACTCCTTGTCCTAGTCTAATATCTCCATGAATGCGTACGCCCACCACCTGGGTCCTGACCATTTTCTCCTGACCGAAATCGCTCTCTAAAAGATTTTTCATCTGTATCTGACTCCCCTACGTATCACAGGATTTTTATAAAGTTTACATAAATAATTGTGAGTGCGAATCAATTATGAAACCAAAACGGACCCATCTATTCAATAATTTGGATTGATCAACAAAAGATTAAATAATCGTAAAGCTCCAGTGTTTGTTTTTTTTTTTTTTTTTAACTCCCTTTGCTACTTGAACAGTACCACCAGGAGTTGATTTACAAATCTATCGCCATCTGGTCGGAGTGACCATGTGGCTAGTGTATATATTAATGAATCCCCCACATTCCCACAATACTATTTGTGCACCAAACCTAAACAAATAGCCAGTCATAGTAAGACTGAGAAGACTAAAGAGTGATTTAGAGAGAACAGAGAAGGAGACAGACTGATGTTTTAGATCAGCACAGATGAGTATGAAGGCCATCTCGGCTCTCTGTCCATCATTTCAGCTGTCTCGACCAGAACATAAGAGCTTCTGGAATAAATAACATGGACACATTCATGTAAATCCTGAAGTGACTTGTGCAGCAGAAGCCAACAGGTCAGCAAACATTAGAGTCTGATCTCGTTTGGACCGATATGATTCGTATGACTTCATGCTACTGGTTCCCATCAGAATTGGATAATTTACAGGCTCTTGAACTGCACCATAGAAAGTGTCTAGACTTTCCTGTACTATATACTCACTCAGCCTGTCCCAGGGGACTTGAGACGGGGTACACCACAGTGCCAATCCATCACAGGCGATTTAAAGCCATTTAAAGCCATTTAAAGTATTTGGACTGTGGGAGGAAACCAGAGTACCCGGAGGAAACCCACTAAGCACAGGGAGAACGTGCAAACTCCACAAACATAGACCCTGACCTTCAGGAATCTAACCCAGACCCTGGACGTTCATGGTGACAGTGCCAACCACTAAGCCACCATGCCACCATTATCTTATACTTACAGTACTTTCTCCACTCTGTCACGCTCGCTTCATGTTTTGCCTCGGTGTCTGCCACAGAGCAGTCGGATAGAAGCGAAAATCATTTAGAATGAACTGGCATCATGTGATCATACACAGTACTCCGCCAAGTCATGTTTATAGTATAGCTGAAATCTTCTAGCATTTGACACTATAGTTATTAAACCTGAGTCAGATGCAGCAAAAAGGTGACGCTCACAAGCCAGGTCGGGTATAATGAAAAGGCTGCACGATTGATCCTCTCTCTCTCTCTCTCTCTCTCTCTCTCTCTTTCACACATACATCTTCGCCTCTCTCTCCTGTGTCTGATTCCATTCATCATCTCCCATGTGACCTCCTAGTGAAGGTTACTGCCAACAGATGGAGTGATGGAGAAACTGAGGGTTAGAAGGAGGAAGGAAAGTGACAGAAACGCTTTTCACCTTTCTTATCCTTCCTTATCCATCCATCTGCTCTTTTCTCATACTTTTATTTTTGTGCACTCCGTCATCTTACTTAAGCTGTTCTTGTTTATGCATTCTTTCATCCTGTCCTCTCCCGCTCTCTCTCTCCCTCTCTCTCTTTCACTGTACTAGGAGAGGCAGCATTGACTGGCTATTGATTAGCTCATAAAACCAGCCAATCTCACAGCATAAAAATCCTAGAACCTGTCATCCAGCTCTACATAATTTTCCTAGTAGTTGCTGAATTATTCATAAGCTTTAAGAAAAACAGCTAAATACTATGCAAACTTTAAGAGTGGTAATTGTTCTATAGGAAAACTCTATCTTCCATGCACGAGCAGCTGCTTTAGTAGACTTTAGACTTTAACTTAAGATTTCAGCAGTTTTTACTCCATCTTGCTGCCAGGTGCAGAGAGAATCACCCAGGTATCTTGGCGTCCATGTGTGCAC
Organism: Clarias macrocephalus; assembly: GCA_011419295.1. Classification (NCBI taxonomy): domain Eukaryota; kingdom Metazoa; phylum Chordata; class Actinopteri; order Siluriformes; family Clariidae; genus Clarias; species Clarias macrocephalus. Next base: position 9,110 of record JAAGKR010009652.1, on the reverse strand, counting down.
ACGTGCCTAAACTTGTGCTGAATTCACATATGTGACAGTATTTGCAATTAATCCTTAAGTTCGCTAAGTCAGCTGGACTCCACAACCTGGGCAAGAGTTTGGTTGCCTCCATTACCGCCTCATCTGCCTGTTGGATCCTTGTGTGCAGTATGCAGCTTACATGTTTGTGATTAGCCAATGAGTGATGAGTGTAAAAATAAGTGAAAAAGCATACAAGGATACACAAAGCTGACATTCGTCTACACCTAATGTACCTAAGTACACCTTTTTATGGCTGCTTTCACACTATGGACCTACGGACCACTTCGGACCTCAAACTCCGGTACGTTTATGTAATTCGAACACTCATTCATGTTTCATGTCCAGGAATGGATCAGCGATTCAGTTCATCCTATTACTTAGGTTGTGCTCAGACAAAGGATACTGTATGTCACTCTGTATTGTACAATCCGGTGCACTATACATTTATTAAAGCATAATCCAAAAAAGAAAATGGAAAAAAAATCCATTTTTTTAGGGTCAACGTTTGTACACCAAAGAGCATTTAGTTCTTAATGTTTTTACTTCGCCTTACTCTTTACATATGGGTAGATAAGACCACCACATAGACATGTGGAAACACTGCTGTGGCACGACTCGAATCAGATATGAAAGTTAAACGTACCTAAACATAGAAGGGTGCCGCTCGTTCCAAAGTGACATCATGTGCACCATCTGTCTCCGATATCTCAGTGTTCGTGCAACACGCAAATGTGAAACTGGGCAAATCTGCCACAGAGACGTTTGACATGATTTGGCAAGTTTACGGCAATGCTGCAATGAGTCATTCATGGTGTTTTGAGTGTCATGGGCGCATCACTGGAAGACTGTCAACGAGCTCAACCTCGAGAAAATGTCGAAACCATTGAAGAACTGCCGTGGATGACACGTCCTTGATGTCGAGGGTCATTACCAGTGACGAAACTTAAGGGTATGGATATGACCGTGAGACGAAGACAGTCTTCACACTGGAAGAGTCCATCATCTTCACATACTAAAAAGGCAAACGCGGGTCTGCAGCTCAACCAAATGTCTTTTCAACATTTGCGATATTGTGCATCGAGAATTCGTCCCCAGGGGTTCAGACCGTCAATAACGAATTTTACCACCAGGTTTTAAGGTGTCTGAGGGAGGACATACCGCAAAAAAAACATCTCGTATTAGGCTTAGCATGGAGACCGATTTTATTGTACTCTTCTACTGTATGTTGATGGCTAATAGTGATGGGCCGTTCCTGAACGATTCGTTCATTTGATTCAAGTGTGACTCGGGAAGGATGAGTCGTCTCTGGGAATGATTCGTTCAGTCACCCGTGCGGAATATCATAGGTTCTGTACAGGAATTAGTTCATCTGTTTCGAGTCTTTAGGTTTTTCAGGTTGTTCGTTCATCACGTCATAGCCCCACAAGCTTAACCTACTGTATGCATTCTGAGTTGGAAAGAGAATTGATTAGTTCATGTGTCAAGTCATTTGAGTCATTATCGTAGACTAAAGACCCAGGTAAATAATGAATTAATCTTTACTTTTTCTTATAACATTATTCTTATTTTTGTCTTGTTTGAGTAAGTAGTAGATGTTAGGGAAGTAACATGTAACATTTTGCAACAATGACAATTATTTTTGCTAAAATAAACGAAATGACTCGAAAAACTATTTATTTTGCTGAACGAGACTCAAAGATCCGAGTCAGTAAAATGGTCCGAATTTCTCCATCAATAGTGGCCAGCTATGTACATACTGCCACCTGCTCTATCAGCGAGTGTAAATACATGAGTGTACTCGGGTACGGAACAATATTACTAATTAATTATCATTTAATGAACTAAGAGGCAGCAGTGGAGCTGGGCTTCTGGTTTCCCTCAATTCCTATAATCTGGCTACGCCATGTGGCTAGCCTGTGCTGCTAGCACATGCTAGCTTTTCAACCGAGCTACATTGTTACCCAGAGAACACAACAAGAAAGGGCTGAGAACTGTTTACAACCCAAGTTATTTATTTCCGCGACAAAAATAGCATTCGATTTCAAACCGCGGCGTCTTTCGGGGGCACATGTCTCCAGGCACAGCTAATCAGATTGGTCTGATCTGCTCAACCCTAAAATAAAATACACCATCACTCATACACGTGTTAAAAAGTTTAGCAGTTATCTAACATCAGGCATGCAACTTTGTATGAGAGGTGACGGAATATGCATCACTGCTTTAACTGGCTCCATTAAACTCTACACACTCCAAGAATAGATCTGGTGCGCGCTCTTTCTCATCTCCTGCTCTTTTTCTATGCCTTCATCATGTTATTTCTAACATTGCTTTTGATGCAGAAACCCCTATCACGTCCTCATGCTGTGTGTTTCTTTGCTTAGCTTTACCGTGTGCAGTCTCTTGTAATGTGCACCATCAATGCCGAGGCTTTTAGCCGAAGTAATCCTTGATCTTATGGATCGCTACTGTCTATGAGTCATTTATCCTAAAGTAAATTGTTATAGATTATTCAGGAGCTACAGTCAGATTAATAGGACAGGCATGTTCTGTAGTTATGGAAGGGATTACTGCAAGTGTGGCTGCTGGCGGGTCCTGGGAGGTGCAGGGGTTAATGTATAATCTGCATAGCATATTTAAAGCTGTGCCATTTTGTACCTGCTACTGAATGCGCTGCATGTGCAATGGTTCTTAAAAGTGGTAAGGAATAGTTTTACTGCTATGGTCGGGTTTATACGACCGGCGTATCTTGTGATACCAGCAAACTCCTGGGTTGATTTTTTAGTAAGGATATATTGTCCTAGGTGTGTGAGTAGGGCTGAACCAATTATTACTTTTTACTCAAATAACAATGATGAATTGATGGACTTTTTTTCATCCCAGAGGGATTATTTAATCAATAATAATTTAGATTATAAATCATACATTTGAGCATTTTCAATAAAGACATAATTAAAAAAAAAAAAAAGATCAAATGGAATGCATTGATTTTTTTCCCAAGGTTTTACTCTACGCTTCTCTACTATAACATTTAAAATTACTACACTAGGATTTCACATATTTTACAGCTTTAGTCATTCCAGCGTAAACCAGCTAATGTTAACATCTTAGACTATTTTATTTCGCGCTAAATTAGTCGTATCCAATTCCCACGCGTCATCCTTCCCACTTCCTGCATTTCTTGTTTCTGCACAACATGTTTGACCTTATAGCACACAGATATAGCAGGGATAGATTTATGGTCCTACTATCTCAATGTACCGCAAACAGAGAAGGTGAAGGCTATCTTGTGTTTCCTGCAAGCCAAGTGGAACCACCAACTACATCTTTTTGAACTGAAATCTCACGCACTGTCGGGAGCAGCGTAACACACAAGGAGGACGAGACACTCACAGGCGCCCATGATTGGCTGTAGACCTGTGATTGATGTGAGAGCGCCAAGTGCCTCCCACCCCTCCCCTCTGATAGAGCTTGACCAATCAGCTCTCTCTAGGCTTGTGTACTGTGTGTGCATGTTCTCCCCATGGTTGGGGGGGGGGGGGGGGGGTTTCCTCTGGGATGAGCTCCAGGTCCCCCACTACCTCATACAGGATAGTTGCTATAGATAATCGATCAATTCATTTTTGCCTATGTTTATGAGAAATCATTGACCGTTGAGTTTTAGCAGGATATGGTGAATGCATGCAGTATTGTTATTAGTATGCATTTAGATGGATTTGGAGTGCATTGATGCAAACAGTTTTTCTGTCTTGGCTTGAGACTGCAATCGCTAGAATTTTGGCTTTTGGACTGAGGTTGAGTTTTGGAATGAAGTGTCCATCAGTGATCAGTAGGTAACCTCAACAAAATGCATTTCATGTTTACTAAAACATGTTTGTCGGCATGGTGGTGTAGTGGTTAGCACTGTAGCCTTGCGTCTCTGTGTGCATGGAGTTTGCATGTTCTCCCCGTGCTTGGTGGGTTTCCTTCAGGTACTCCGGGCTCCTCACACAGTCCAAAGACCTGCAGATTGTCGTTCCCAAAATTGCCTGTAATGTGTGCATGTGTGTGCCCTGCAATGCATTAGCACCCTGTCCAGGGTGTACCAAGTCTCCTGGGATAGGCTCCAGGCAACCTCGACCCTGTATACAGAATAAAGCGGTATAGATGGCGGGTGAGTAAAACATGTTTAGTGCATTTAAATCCACATTTGACCTTGGAGCAGAGAGATATAGGTAGCAGGAATTGATTTTTGGTCATACTATCCAGTATCAGCCAGATGAGGATGGGTTCCCTTTGGCGAGGTTTCTTGCACATGTCGTCTCATGGAGCTTTTCCTCACCACCATCACCTCTAGCTGCCTCACAAAGTTGGGCATTGAAAAACGGCATTGTCTTTGATTCTTTGGCTTAGAAAGTGGTAATGAGTACTTTGAGGGAATAAGTGAGTCTCTATGGAGGAAAAGCTATTTTAAAAAGTAAGAAAACGCAGACACATTCAATTTTAGTAATACTTAATACTTAAACTATATAATAGACAACAATGTAAACAGAAACCAACCTCTACTGCATGGTAGTAGTTCAATGTGTACAACAGCATGAACATAAAGTGACCTGTACACAAGTTATTAAATCTCCTATGAAACGAAGCTGAGGTGAGATGAGATTGTTCGACTCTCCCCAGATGCCAACAGAGCTGAGACGGATCCTTCCTGATGCTGCAGGACTTCATTAAACACCTCTCTGTGTAAATGGCAGGAAAACGTGACCCAGTGATAGCCTGAGCAATCTCCATCCCCCGCCGCAGTGCTTCCCTGTCTGAGACGGAACGGTTCGCGTGGCAGACAGATCGGAATGTTCTCCATAACACACACTTGTAGCTCACACAGCTCTTCCACTTGATAACGGAGAAACCTGTGATCTTTTGCAGATTTCCTCAAATCGAAACAGCGTCACAACGCTGTATGTGTAATTCCCTGGAAACACTTGGAAAAGTCTGCTGATCATCCAGAATGAAATTTAATACACAGATGTCTATTTTTTTGCGATTGGCTTTAATTACACCTTGGACCATCCATCCATCCAATTAGGAACCTCTGTTGTTCAACTATAGGGACTGTGGAAGCCAGTGATAACTGTTGTATTTATTCCCATTTTTACAACCATGGTAGTACCTCTGGTCAACAAGTTTTGGCAAATTTGGGAACGCCAATTAGCCTGATCCTCAGGTCCTTGGACTGTGCGAGTACCCAAATTCATCAAGCACAAGGAGAACATGCAAGAGAGAACAAACTTCATGAACACAGACCCCGAGGCGGGAATCAAACCTGGACCATGGAGGTGTAAGGCGACAGTGCTAGCGGCTAAGCCACTGTGCTGCCACCTTGGCTCATGGTGAAATAAAAATGATGGAGAAGTTTTATATTTTACTGAAGCAGCTAATGTTCTTAATCTGCTGTATGATTCGTCATTGATTAACCACTTATATATGATTTGGTTCAATTATTTTATTATTTTAAAAGCTAATCCTTAATAGTATTTTATTCAGCGCTTGTTATAGTAACAGGTTGCCATGCCGTCTCAGAACTCAGTGTTCCCAATGTGACCGTACACTCAGGTTACTGTCTATATAAAGTTTCTAAGGTTTTTCCTCTCTGGGTTTCCTGCAGGGTTTCCAGTTTCCACTTTCCTCCTATTGTTTAAAAACTATGCAAGTATGTAGATGGTGTATGCCAGGAGTGATTGCTCCTGGGTCTGAAGGTTTGTGTGAATGTACAGTCTGATCCCAACTCACAGCCCGGGATAAGCCCTGGAACAATAAAAGGAACAATTGTAAATAACAAACAGTAATACCCTTAAACAAAACATCAGTAGATTGTTGAGCCGTTACATTTTGAGTCTTAACTCACAGTTACACATGCAACCTTCCTCCATAGTGAGCAAAAGAGACAGATGTTAAATGAATAGTATTATATTTTAGCGATGTGTTTTTGGGTTAACCCTTTACAAGAAAGAACCCTTTACAGGAAAAAAGGCTTCATTAATGTGGCGTAAAGCTTTTCCAGCTGTGATGGTGCATGTCATTGTTTCTGACAGATAAAATAAATATAATAAATACAAATAATAATAAAATTATTAAAAGTGAAGGTTTGTGGATGTTCTCTAATTTGCAACCCATGAGAGTGCTTCTCCGTGCATTAACAATCAAAAAAAAGATTTTCTTATATATATAAAATGTATTTTTTTTTACTTCTACTGTACCTGAGCAAACCGTCCTGGAAATGGTTTCATTGTCTATTCTATAGCTGTTACTTTAATTTTTGCATTTCTGTAATGTCAAGACAGAACCCCATCATTTATATTATCCACTCAACAAATGATCCCCATCATGTCCATATAGACTGGCTCGCACAGAGCCCTGACCTCAACCCCATCGAGATCCTTTGGCTGGATTATCAGTTCCAGTACTTTTCACTTTGGGGACGCCGGTTAGCCTAAACTGTATGTCTTTGGACTGTGGAAGGAAACCGGAGTACCCGGAGGAAACCCACCAAGCACGGGGAGAACATGCAAACTCCATTCACACAGACCCCGAGGCGAGAATCGAACCCCGGCGCTGAAGGTGGAAGGCGACAGGGCTACCCACTAAACCACCGTGCCGCATTCCAACACTTTTACTCACTCACATGTTCTCAGTTGTTACAAACCTAACCTAAACCTACGTAAATAATCCAGCGTGGTGTTCCAATACTCTTGGATAAGACTGTGTGCTGTTGTTGAGTTTTTCCTTCCCCACCAAAAGCTATAGAGCTGCTTCGTCATTAAACACCAGATTCTTTCAAACGGTTCCTGTCAGCTTCTTTCTATAGAACAATATACTTTATTCTCCGATATCTACACGTTGCCTTTTCTGGCACCTCCTCATTTCCGTTTATTCCTGACCTTAGCAGCTAGAGCTTCATCTCCTCCTCTTTATCTAACACGCTGCTCCTGTGTGTCTTTGCTGTTTCTCGGGCTATCTCTTGCTCTCCCTTCTTCTTTTGTTCCTTTGCTCTCTTCCATATACCCTGGGGCAATAAGCACTGGGTGACTTAGGATGGGTCAGTGCCTCTCTCTCTCTCTCTCTCTTTCTCTCGCTCTCTCGCTCCAGTCCTCCCTACTTGCATCTTTCTTTTCAGAAAACCATTAAGGAACGAGATTAGGCACATCAGGCCACAGTGGCCTCAGCCCACACTGGGTATCTCGAGGTATTTTTAGATAACCATTTCACATTCTGCAAGCTAGTTTATGTGCCTGCTTCCTAATACAGTGAACACACACACACACACACACACACACACACACACACACACACACACACACACACACACTCGCACACACGCCTACAGATGCATACTGCAAAACATCTTCCCATGATGTCCGGGATCGTTTGGCAGGTGGTACTGTCGGTCAGTGGGTAGAGTAATTAACACTCATTAGAAGAGCTAACAAGTTCTGTATATGTGTGCACATTTGCCAGTTTGCCTGCGTGAGTGTGAAGAGTAATTTGTGAATGTGCAAATGGGGAAAGGAATAGCTGTGATAATGAACAGCAGAATGTGTGTGTATGCACGTGTGTGTTTGTGTGTGTGTGTGTGTGTGTGTGTGCGCGCATTTGGTGCTATCTGAAACATAAAGGCCTGATTTAATAAGGGAATGTAAATCTCAAACAAACTGTGATAAGCGAACCGTATTCCACTGTACACAGTCACTGAATGCGGTTTATTAATTGTAGTAATCAAGTCATGAGTCCTCATCATCCAGTACAAAAGCACAGTAAGCTACTCCATCTCAGCCATGCAGAGGACATGGGCCATAAAGCATACAACACACTTTGATGCTTTTATTTGTTGTTTTTTGTTTGTTTGTTTACTCAATTGTGTACTTATTGTCTTAATTATCTACTTACTCACTGAATTAATTAATTAATTACTCACTGACTTAGTGGCTTACCGATTAACTGACAGATTTACCTAATTACTTATGTATAAACACTGTTGCCTTGCACCTCCAGGATACTGGTTCGATTCGCGCCTCGGGGTCTGTGTGCATGGGGTTTGCATGTTCTCCTCGTGCTTTGTGGGAACTCCGGTTTCCTCCCAGAAAGCTGAATGTGAATGTTGATCAGGGGTCGTAAAATAGAAACATATAAAATGGTAATCACCACTGGACTCCAGAGGTGGATGAATGGATGGCAATGGACTTGTACTTACTGACTGACTTTCTTACTTGCTTGGTACTTACATACATATTTGTTTACTTGCTTATTTACTTACATTTTTTCTACTTACTGACTTAAATACTAAATATTGGCTCACTGACTGACTGATACTGATCTACTTACTGACTCACTGGCTTACATACTGTACTCACTTAATTAATAGCCTATATACTAAATTATTTACCTAACGGTTTACATACTGACTTATATAATTAATGGCTTACGCACTGACTAATTATTCAATTAAGGGCTAACATATTTAACTAATGGCTTACAGCACATACTGACCTACTTAGTTAATGGCTAACATACTGACTTATTTAATTAATGGCCAACATACTGACCTATTTATTGAATGACTAACATACTGACCTATTTAATTAATGGCTAACAGACCTATTAATTAATGGCTAACATACTGACCTATTTAATTAATGGCTAACATACTGACCAATTTAATTAATGGCTAACATACTGATCTATTTAATTAATGGCTAACATACTGACATTTAATTAATGGCTAACAGACCTATTAATTAATGGCTAACATACTGACTAATTTAATTAATGGCTAACATACTGACTTATTTAATTAATGGCTAACATACTGACCTATTTAATTAATGGCTAACATACTGATCTATTTAATTAATGGCTAACATACTGACATTTAATAAATGGCTAACATACTGACATTTAATGAATGGCTAACATACTGACCTATTTAATTAATGGCTAACATACTGACATTTAATTAATGGCTAACATACTGACCTATTTAATTAATGGCTAACATACTGACATTTAATTAATGGCTAACATACTGACCTATTTAATTAATGGCTAACATACTG
>JAAGKR010009651.1:0-19526 GCA_011419295.1 Clarias macrocephalus | reverse complement strand
TCCCCCGCACCATTACACCACCACCACCAGCCTGCACAGTGGTAACAAGGCATGATGGATCCATGTTCTCATTCTGTTTACGCCAAATTCTGACTCTACCATTTGAATGTCTCAACAGAAATCCAGACTCATCAGACCAGGCAACATTTTCCCAGGCCTCAACTGTCCAATTTTGGTGAGCTCGTGCAAATTGTAGCCTCTTTTTCCTATTTGTAGTTGAGATGAGTGGCACCCGGTGGGGTCTTCTGCTGTTGTAGCCCATCCGCCTCAAGGTTGTGCGTGTTGTGGCTTCACAAATGCTTTGCTGCAGACCTCGGTTGTAACGAGGGGTTATTTCACTCAAAGTTGCTCTTCTATCAGCTTGAATCAGTCGGCCCATCCTCCTCTGACCTCCAGCATCAACAAGGCATTTCCGCCCACAGGACTGCCGCATACTGGACGTTTTTCCCTTTTCACACAAGTCTTTGTAAACCCTAGAAATGGTTGTGCATGAAAATCCCAGTAACTGAGCAGATTGTGAAATACTCAGACCAGCCTGACTGGCACAAACAACCATGTCACGCTCAAAATGGCTTACATCACCTTTCTTTCCCATTCTGACATTCAGTTTGGAGTTCGGGAGATTGTCTTGACCAGGACCACACCCCTAAATGCATTGAAGCAACTGCCATGTGATTGGTTGATTAGATAATTGCATTAATGAGAAATTGAACAGGTGTTCCTAATAATCCCTTAGGTGAGTGTATAGCACCTTATAATTTGCATAATGCCTATATTTGCACTTTTGGACGATGCTAAACTGCATTTCATTGCTGCGTACTTGTACTATGCAATGACAATAAAGTCATACACACCTACCTACTTTGACAGGATTCTGAGAAGCATTTTGGAAAGAGAGAGAGAGAGAGAGTTATAACTTTATTGTTACAAAGCACTGACACTGGAGACTCCTTCCATAAATGCTTAACGAACATCTCATTATAAAAACTTCTTTAAAACCTGTGTGTAGATGTGTCGAGTGTCCATTGTACAAGTTGCTCTGAAAGAGCTGTTACTGTGGAAGTTATAACAGCACATGAATATAAACCAGAATACAAACTGGTATCATGCCTCCTGCTTTCAGATGATCTTCATATGTCTCTGGACCTGAGCAATTTTTGGGTTGAGAACACAATGTTCAGATCCTCCCAGGCGTCGGTGAAAACACACTCTCAAATGAGCCTCAGTCATTCAAGCAAACTAAATGAACACAGCCAAATTGGAGATGCAGTAATGGCCTTGGAAATCAACATCAGAGCGGTGATTAATCTAGCTCTGCTGCTCATGTGTTTGCGTCCTCAGGGACAACGTTCTATCAGAGTTGAATCACAATGCTGTCTGGTCCGTAATAAAGACAAAAGAGATTTACTTGATGGTTATGTTGCAGACACAGACACATTTTTTTAATGGTACACCCATGTGTTTTAGCAGATGTAGAATAGCCTGCTATTATGGTCTGACATACGATGGACCTAAAACGGATATATATTTAGCAGTCAGGTCAAGTTGGACCAGCCCTGTCCTCTAATGATGTCTTCTTTTTCTGTGCCTCTAAGGTTGAGATGTTCATTTGGTTATTTGGTCGTACAATGATGTAATGGGTCTCCTTGGTGATCTTGTCCTCACCGGGGTAGTTTCAAACATATTGAAAAGACTATAATTAAGAGACATAAACATTTAGACCGATAATGAAGGACTCAGTATAGAGAGAGAGAGAGAGAGAGAGAGAGAGTGAGAGAGAGATAGAGAGAGAGAGAGAGAGAGAGAGAGAGAGAGAGAACCAGCAAAATCCATGTATTTGGTTTATAGTCATCTTATTGTCTTATTGAGGTCAATACTGTACAGTTATGTAATAGTGTGGATAACGAGTTAGCATGACAATGTGTGTGCCTTTGCCTATTCTCCACTGGAGGGAATAGGTGACTTGATGTGTCTGTATGCACTAAACTGGTGGAAAATATTTAAATGACTGTACAGTACTTCATTACTTTTACTTACTTTACTTACCTAATATAACAATTGAATAATTGCATTCTCACCTACATTTCAATAATAAATACATCAATTAAATCTTAAAATTTCTTATTACAATTGTTAAAGCTCTCAAGAATCTTTCCCAGTTGGTCATTAGCAGTTAGCTTATTATGCTATACATTATAGTTAGTGCTAAAGTGATATTTGCTAATGTTGACCTTCTGCATTTATCTAACTTAAATATATAGATTGGGAACAGCTTTTCAATTCTCTCTTAAATTAAAATTGGGGTGAATATCAAGATCTTGGTGGTTATAAATTTTCTTGCCCAGCACGCCGACTGTGAAGTTTTTTTTTTTGCGCCTCCAGGGTCCGGGTTCGATTCCCGTCTCTGTGTGCATGGAGTTTGCATGTTTTCTCCGTGCTTGGTAAGTTTCCTCCAACAGTCCAAAGACATTTAGGTCAGGTTAATTGGCATTGGCCATAGTGTGTGAACGAGTGTGTGTGTGTGGCCTGTGATGTATTGGCACCCTGTCCAGGGTGTACCCTGCCTTGTGCCTTGTCTCCTGGGATAGGCTCCAGGCCCCCTGCACTGTAAACCCTAATGCTCAAAGTAATTAAACACATTGAGTACGGTTAACTTAATAATTGCAATTAGGGCAAATTAATAGATTAATAGTATTTATGAGTTTGTAGAAATGACACTTTTCAAGTTAGATGAACAAATTTGATATTTTGAGTAACTGTAAGCACTTAAATAACAGTAATTGTTACCTTAACGTTCCACCAATTAAAAAACTACACTATAGAGCACTGGTGGCTCAGTGGTAGGTGTTTTGCCTGCCATGCGAAAGGGTCGGGTTCGATTTGCACAAGTTCAACAAACTCAAAAATTGATAGTTCTGTTTACTTAAAATTGGAAACATCATTGCTTAAAAAAAATTACGTAACTGATATATATACCTCAAATATTTTGAGTTTGCCAACTTAATCGGGTTTACAGTGTGTGACCCTGAATACTGGATTAAGTGGTATAGATGATGAGTGAGTAGTTATAATTATATTGCAATGATGTTCACCTTCACGACAGCTTTGTTTTTGAAGGTTTTGGTTTTGATGCTGAGATAATGGTAACTGAATGAGCCAAATACAACTTAAAAACAGTGGAATTTTAACCTTTATTTCGAGCATTTATGCAGAATAACATCCTTTTACACACAGTGAAAGTGCTGTATATCATTATAATATGCTGTTCCTCTGTTTATGGTAAACTTTTATAAGTAGTTTTTTCAAGCATGTTTATAATGTGTCAAATTTGAAACATCCCACAATAATCATTGAGATTATATACTGTCTCGATTAGCATTAGCATAGAATTTGGATTAGCATCTACCCGCATTCTAAGCAAGCGTGAAAAAGTAGCCAGCACAGATATAACAGCCACTGTGACTAATCAACATCACATAAAACCGTGTTCGCTCCAGTAACTAGCGGATCAACCTATTTTGGTTATGATATTAAGAAATCCAAAACTCATGTAGCATTTTGTCAGAACACAGCATGTTTCAGCTGATTACAAATTCAAGGTCAGTGAACATGAACGTCAGTTAGTGTGATACGTGATATTTAATTCATACCTGCTGTTTGATTTCTGTCATGACTAATAGTCAGCTACATTTCAAAACTCTCAGCCTGTCAGTACAACATGAATGCTGTCACGTTCACAGCGTTTTAGCCACAAATTCATTTGGACGAGCTCAGAAACAACTGTTTGGTGCATTTCAGTATTTACAATTATACAGTACAGACCAAAAGTTTGGACACCCCTTCTCATTCAAAGAGGTTGAATTTGTATTATGGCAAGAAAAAAACAGCTAAGTAAAGAAAAACGAGTGGCATCATTACTTTAAGAAATGAAGGTCAGTCAGTCGGAAAAATTGGGAAAACTTTGAAAGTGTCCCCAAGTGCAGCCATAAAAACCATCAAGCGCTACAAAGAAACTGGCTCACATGCGGACCGGCCCAGGAAAGGAAGACCAAGAGTCGCCTCTGCTGCGGAGGATAAGTTGATCCGAGTCACCAGCCTCAGAAATCGCAGGTTAACAGCAGCTCAGATCAGAGAGCAGGTCAATGGCACACAGAGTTCTAGCAGCAGACACGTCTCTAGAACAACTGTTAAGAGGAGACTGTGTGAATCAGGCCTTCATGGTAGAAGATCTGCTAGGAAACCACTGCTAAGGACAAGCAACAAGCAGAAGAGACGCGTTTGGGCTAAAGAACACAAGAAAGAACACAAGAAAGAAAACTCGCTGAATGAGAAGGGGTGTCCAAACTTTTGGTCTGTACTGTATATGTTAAAATTTTCAGCTGATTAGCATATGCATATGATTTCACCATAAACACCATATACACCTAATGTAAACACAACAAGCACCATATACTGTACACCTAAACACAGTAAACACAATAAACACCATAAACATCATATACACCATATAGACTAAAAACACCATACAGTCTACACAATAAACACCATAAAGACGGTAGACACCAAAAACACCATATACACCATAAATACCATATACACCATGCACCATATGAACTATAAACACCATAAACATACAAATATACAGCAAGAACACCATAAACACTGTACACCTTATAGACTATAAACACCCTAAACATCATGTACACGATAAAGACAGTAAACACCATAAACACCATCTAGACTTTAAACACAATAAATACCATATAGACCATAGACCATATAGACTATAAACACCATAAAAACAGTAAACACCACACACCATATGAATTAGATAAACACCATATAAACACCATTAACACCTTAACTGGACTCTTGGCTCTTCGTACGTGTTTATTCAGGAGTATCTCTTTTTTTCCCCTTTTGTCAGGTCCTGAAGTTTGATCTGGTATCCTCCTCTGCTGTGTTCACTGCATTTTCTCCTCACTGTTTCTCTTTTTTAGTACCTGATAACTTTGAACTCTATCAATGTCCTGAAACAAGAAGAAGTTTGGCAAAAGAATTATATCTAATATCCCTCTTAGGAGATATAGACAATGTAGTTGGGAGACATATTCTCATATAAGAGCAATCGGGTCTCAGGAGGTTAAATCAGGGTATCTTTTTTAATGCTCCTAATTTATACCATTTTTCAGTCGAGGTTCCTGCCAAGGTTTTGTCTAGTGGCATCCCTTGATACTTCATAAAGTTTTAGCCCTTCACAGTGTGATTTTGTTCTTTCTGTGGTCACCAGTGGTTTTATTCATTAGTGGTCTGAGCCTGGATTTCCATAAATATGCATATCAACAATATCATATATTGTACTATATGTATTACATTGACTTTTAAGATCCTAATAGAGAACCGGGTGAATTGTGCTTCATCCTCGAAAGTCCAGCTCCACCTGTTTAGAGATAAATAGATGTAGGAATAATCCTTTATGAAGAAGAAGAACAAGACATAATATGAATATAGAAAGAGTGTTTTTTTTTTTTTTTCCAAAACTTTAGTCTGTTCACAACTCCATTAAAATGTGCCATATAATTAAAGCGAGACTGAGCAGAGCACTTAAATGCTCAGTTCTGGTTTTCATATGCAAATCTGAGACCTGTCGTGTTCACTATCTCACATAAACGAAAAGGTCAAAATGTCTAAGACACCACTTATTTAAATTTTTCCTCAAGAACAATACCACACATTGTACACCATAACAAAGACTTCAGTGTTTGTCCAAATCACCATTATACACTGTTAACAATAGTACCATTAAAATCACCACTATTCAAACGTGTCAGTGTGATTTGATAACGCTCTTGAATATTTAACACTCGGTAAACATTGGACTTCTCTCTCTCTCTCTCTCGTGCTACTTCTCGTTCCCTGAGCTGTGTTTGTTAGCGCATTACAAAGGTATAATTCAGCAACGGATGGCTTATGCGATAAATAATTAAGAAAGCATTAAATTACTCTCCCGGCTCTGGAGGCAGACGCGAGAGCGGGCGGCCGTGGTTTGAAAAGAACATTACAAGCCGAAACTCTCTCTGCCTCCAGCGATAATGCCCGTCGTTCAAAGGAACTTCAATTCCACATATTTCTGTGTATGATGAATAATTAATGAATGCTACAGACGTCGAGCGCTTAGATGAGTTTATTGTACTCGGGTCTTTGTAGGGATCAAAAAGTTTTCTCATGAGGACGAGAACGCATGATAATTTTGACGTGGTGAGGTCGCGCTTGGAGTGAGGTTTGAGATTATGTTTTAAGCGCTAAGACAATCTTGCTTTGGGATTTGAACGTTTGAAATGAAAAATTTAGGTTTTGGGTTTAGGTTAAAGGGTACAGCGTAAGAGGGATTATTTTTTTGTTTCTGGATCTATGCCTTCGATTTAACTGGTAATGTTTAAGTCGGTTTACTTTGGAGTCTCCGGTTTTCTCCTACCTTCTAAAGATATGTACAGTGGAACCTCGGATTGCGAGTAATGTGGTTTATGAGTGTTCTGCAAGACGAGCAAAGTTTTTAAATAAATTTATAGTCAACATCTCACTCTCCGTCCTATGTGTGTGCGCGTGTAATTTGACACTGTGTCTCCCCCCCGACCCACACACACACACACTCTCTCTCTCTCTCTCTCCCTCGCCTTTACTCACCGACCTATGTGTGCACACTCTCCCCGGCTTCCCACACACGCTTTATTTATACAGAAAATTCTGCTCTGTCGCGATTCTTTTCAAAGGTAAGGTGCTGGTTCATTTGTTTTTTTTTTTTTACTTTACACCAGTGATTCCGTTAGTATCCGCTTACGCGAGTGTCATTAGAGAGATTTCTTTTTCCCCCCGTTAAAACAGTGTTTGTGTTGTGTGTTAGTCATGAAACTTAAAAAGCGAGGTGGGGGAGGGAGGAGGAGTTTTACTGTTTAAGATGAGGCGAGGGGCTAATTCCACACACACACACATACAAATACACGGCGCCTGCACGCACAAACGGAAACACTTATCTGTCGGGATTCATTTTTACTTTTTTTTTTTTAATGTTAAGTGCAGGTTAAGTTGTTTTATATTTATTTTATATATTGTGTTTTTATGTATTTATTGTTTTGGGCTGTAGAACGAATAAATACAGTTTTCATTATTTCTTATGGGAAAATTCTATTTGGTTTATGAGTGTTTTGGAATACGAGCCCGCTTCGGGATTCCGGTTCCACTGTATACATATTAATTGGTTATGTAAAATTGCCATCATTAAGTGCAATCAAACCCTCAACTATGGAGATGGGGGGGGGGGGGGGGATCACAGTGCTAACCACGACGCCACCATGCCGCTGCTAGCTAATGTCAAGGAAAAAAAAATAAGGAAGGCATCAGGTAAGAGCAATGAAAGACCTGAGTCCTGTAAAACTATGTACATCTGTAATTATACTCTTTTAATTTTAGTAAATTTTAGTCGGTTGTAGTATGGTCGTCTTCCAGGTTTTTTATTTTATTTTTTATTTTATTGCACTATACATGATTGGTGATCTGTAAATTGCTACTAGATGTTTTCTCCTTGCTACAGGATGTTGGAAATTTCCATCTGGATCAATAAAGTGTCTATCTATATATCTATCTATCTATCTATCTATCTATCTATCTATCTATCTATCTATGATTATAGTCCAACGATCATATTAATAAAAAGAAAATAAATAAAACATCTTAAATTCGAAGGACACCCAAAACACAACCTACAGTACTAAACTAACAAACATCAAAAATTCTAATGTACCACACGAAACTCAAGGGCAAAACTATTTAACTTGAATTTTATTGAACATCCAACAGCAACAACATCAAATAAACATATGAGCTCAATGGTGCTGTTTAGTTGAAATCATAATCCATCCTTCTTTCTTTCTAAATGAACGGGGAAATGAGCTGACCTCACCGGTGATCCTGGGCTTTAATAAACCTGACAGCATGCCGCTTCATTTCAGAAGGTCTTCAGGGACGCTCAGCCACCAGAGTCTCTAAAGTTTAACTCATGCAATCTAGCAGCTCACTAACTACAAAAACTAGTCCTGACGCTCCAGAATACTCTGAAAATTTGGAAAATTAGTCAATCAATCATGATTCCTGCCTTCACTCGGTTGGAACACAGGAAGCGGTTGTGCAGTCGCCACGGGGAACACCTTAGGGAAAGCCTCCAGTGTTCAATAACCACACGGCAACCAGAAAAGAAACAAACCTGATTGGCTGATGCCCAAGGTCCTAAAGAAAGACACACAAAAAGGTTTGTATGATTAGGTATGTTTGTAGTTTAGTAATTAAAGTGACAGGAATGCTGAAATGTTTTATTTATTTTGAGAAGGATAACGTCTTCACTGAAGGACTTGCAGGCCTTACGGTACCGCGCAAGACTAGTAATACAACACTGCGTGTGTTTGTGTGTGTACGCCTCATTTCATCTGTCTGCATCTCTGTCTCTGTGTACGTCTTTCCTCTCTCCGCATGAATAATACACAGTCGGCCTCGCAGCCCGAGCAGCTCCAGGACACCTGCAGCGCCTCAACATCTCTTTGTTCAATAAGGCATGAAGCAAAAGAGACGAGCGGGAAATGCTTAACCAGGAAGCAGGAAGTGAATCTGAGCGCCGAGGAAGAGGTACGGTGAAGATCAGGAGGCGAGTCCCACAGGCGTCCGAGTCAGCCAGCTATGAATATCACTTACACTCTGTCGTGGGACACAGGAACGAGAAGAGAGCATGAAGGATTGAAAATGTGTTGAATATGTGTGTGTGTGTGTGTGTGTGTGTGTGTGTGTGTTTGCTACTTTAACACAATCCCACTCTTCCTGTCGTTCTTCATCAATATATCAGTTTTTCTCATTTTTTTTTAAATTCTCGTTTTACTTTCCCTTACTATCCTTTTTTTTTCCTTTTGCATAATTTAAATCCTGCTGCAGTGATTTACATAAGTATTTACCCCTTGGAACATTATGTTTTGTAGGGTTACAACTTCTATGGAAAGATAAAGTTTGCGATATACAGTATTTCTAATAACCTAACCTACTTTCCTAGAACTCGTTTTGATGAAACTGTTTTTTGAAATACATTCACCTTATTTGCATATAGCATGAATCCATACGGCTAATCACGATGGGTGTTCAAGTCAAACCGGGACTTTTGATTGTGACATTTTGAAGGTGCCTGTCTGATTCACGTCTGGAACGCCGGCCTCCCAGGAACTCCTTTAATGTTCCAAACATGTGGAAATTCCTGTAACGAGCAAGTGATGTTGGTGATTACTGTGTGCACAGTTTGCAAAGGACCCGGAGTTCCACCTGCTGAATATTCATAGGAACGACTGCAGAGGGTTGATCGGCATCGTCATTCAAACCGCGGCTAAGAGTCCCATCTCCGTACCGCGCTTGAAGTCTTCTTTAAATGTTTAAATCACTTTTACACCTTCATTCAGCAGAAACGTCACCACTACATGCTGTTCCATCTATTTTGCTCAACATACTGTACAATGACCTGACGCAGTAGCTCCACCATGTGCCTTGTGCGATTGCGCATATCTGGAGCGTTAGCCAACATACATCTCCATCAGATCTGTACGTGTATCCGTTTAGTGCATCCTGTTCTTTTTCCGTATTCGTATTCAGTTACATCCCTTTTTTCCTCACGCAGCAGGAAAACACTGCATAATGAAAAAGCTTAAACAGGTTTTTCTTTCAGAAATATCACATTTACCGGAGCTTGCTGGCAGTAGTTAAAGAGGTTACATTTCTTTGGTGTGATGCTTCGTGCTTGGCGCACCAGGATTCAGGGATCTACTTCTTTTTCTTTCTTCAGGAACCACTCAAGCTTCCAATTTCAAGAATTTCCAGAGTATTTCATCTGATTGGGATCAAGTCCAGGATTTGTCTAGGTCATTCAGACATCCAGAGACTCGCTCTAAAGCTGTCCCCGTATCATCTTGGCTGCATTTCAGGTCACTGCAGAGTTTTGTACTGTCGAAAAAAATATATTAAATTATAAATTTCCTTGTGGCTAGGGTGGTCCTCTCAAGGGTACATCTTTCTGACTTGTATGATGTCCAGTATATTTGTCCTGGGTGTGGTCGAACATCTTCTGTGAGTAGATTGAGGATGTGGGCTGAGCTGACAAGTAACAAGTAAATGGATGTTGTAACTTCTCACCTGGAATTTGTTATCATTAGCCAACTTTTATCATTGCTTTTCTCTGATTGTGCTTGGAACATATAGAAAGATGGTATCAGTGATGCCTACAGGAAACAAAGATGAGCATGTGAAATTGAACTTGGGCTGGAAAGTAAACTTCTCACACTAGGCCTCATCCCACAAGAGGTCATTCTCTAAGGCAAAGAATAAAAAGAAAGAAAGACTGTAAATGCACTGGGAAAACCTTCCCACACTCGGCATAGGGGGCTAAAGTGCTCCTAAAACCCAGGATGAGGTCCTAGACTGTAAATGCCACCATGGAACTCCTCCCCACACTCAGCCTGAGGGTCTCCCAAAAAAAAAAACCAAGGTGTGGACCCAGACGCTGGACCGCATCATAGAACCTCAGGACGCTTGGCATTGGGGTCTAAAGTGCTGCCAAAGCAAGAATCTAGACTGTAGGTGCCACCATGGAAGCCTCCTAACACACAGTGTAAGATTTTAAAGTGGTGCCAAAACCCTGGATCAGGACCTGGACTACTGTACCTGCTGTAGATGACATCATGTCGGCAATCCAAGATGACGCAGCACAAGTTACAGCAGCTATGTTTTATCTCACAGTATTATGCTACCATCACCAGGTTTCACAACATTTTTCTTTCTTTCTTTCTTTCTTTCTTTCTTTCTTTCTTTCTTTCTTTCAGTTAATTATTTATTTAATTCACTCTAAACATCACTCATTTTAAGTGGATGGGATCAGCAAGGTAAGAAAGTTGATGCATACTTTATGCAAGCTGAGACTCCTGGGTGTTTGCAGTGTTCCGGGTCACAGTGTTTTTGCTGTTCTGGTTGAGTACCCAAAACATTTTAAGCACATCAACAACAGCAGAAACGCCATGTTCGGTTTAACCTGATGAGTCTTATAGTCTCTTTTACCTTGGCATGGGGCATTGTGATTCCTGCCTCAGTGGGCTTCTTTTAGTGCCTACAGTTCCCATTTTCAACCACTAGGGACATTAATAACGTCATGGGGCAGTGAGGTCATACTGTAAAGTTTAATAAAACCTTTAATGTAGCCTTTAAAAAGTATGGAATTATATATAGAGTCAGCCAAAGCAAAAAATGTTTACAAACTTCAGGAAAAGAAAAATAGTATAATGTATATTATGTTATATTGTAATACATTTCATATTCAAATATTTATGCAAGTTTTTCTTTTCTTGAAGTGTGTATACATTTTTATGCTGACTTTGTGTGTGTGTGTGTATATATATATATATATATACAGCATATAATGTCAATGCTTTGTTCTGTCTGCTCCTACGGACGATCCGCCACTGATATACTTTTTCCATGTTATTATTGTGGCCTTACTGTGCACTAGTCTATCATGGAAACCATGGCAACGGTCCCATTAGCCACCGACCTAGAGCGATTTGTGAGACGCAGGGTGGAAAGAAGTTCCCGATGTAAACACTGGTCCAGCTCTTAATCTTTACATCTCTCTCAACTTTCTTGTTCTCCTTCTCTTTCTAATGATTCTTTATCTCTGTATCTTTCGCTCTCTCTCTCTGTGATCATTCCTAATTGGACTCTCGGTGGTCTGATTGATCAGAGTTTGACCTGGTATCCTGCAGAGAGGCTGTGTTGAGTCCGATCTGTGATCAATCACATGCAGAAGATTACGCTATTGATCTTTAAACCGCGGAGAAAAGAAACACAGCACAACAGCACACAGGACAAACAATCAAAGCACACGTGCACCTTTCTGTGGACGTACAGTAGCTTAGAAATTCTGTAAATCGCACAGCATTTCTCAATAATCCATATCATTTACAAAATGAAAGAGTTAAAAATAATATTTTTCTCTGTTTATATTCACACTACAAGATTGTGGAAATGTCTACGAAGCAGGTTCAACCCAGCGCTCCTTTACCCGGACCAGGTTCTCTTATTTTCCCTCATGTTAATAAGCAGCTTATGTCTCATCATAGCTCATATTTCTTTCATGAACACAACAATTAAAGACTTTTAAAAACAGTTTATTCTAGCAGAATTATTTATAAGCTATTTGATTCCTCGCTATCCTGACAGCCGCACACACTGCAAATCAGACTAATTACACACGCGGACTGTTGGTGTGGTGGGGAGGCTGCAGCGTCTCTGTGATGTGTTTCATCTCACGCACACTGTCAAAACAACGCATCAGACATGGGGCTTAGCCTGCCTCAAAACACACACACACACACACACACACACACACACACACACACACACACACACACACACACACACACACCCCTTTACACCCTGAACCAGCCTCTTAAAAGACAGAGAGAGAGAGAGAGAGAGAGAGAGGACAGATGTTCTAGTTCTACATTTTAAAACACAAATATATGTAAATAATCATCAGTGAAATGGATTAAAAACAGATTCTACACTCACTCGACTGGCCATTATATTAGGAACAAGGAAAACCAGACAGGTGAAGATTAGAAAACCGCCAATTCTGGTGCCTGACATATCAGCAGATTTCTGCCCACAGCTGCATGATGTAACATACTTACCTTAACGAGATGCTTTTCTGCTGACCATGGTTGTAACGGCCGAGTCTGGTCACGTACTGGATTTTATTTTTTTTCCCCACACCAACCTGAACCGCGTAAAATGTCTCAAGTCAAGTCAGGTCAAGAAGGCTTTTTCCAACCATATACATGTACAGTTCACTACACATAGAAACGAAACATTGAGCTGCTACATACATACATACATACATACATACATACATACATATATACATACAAAACAAAGTAACAGCATAAATTAATAGTATAAATTAACAAAACTAACTAGCTACGACACCTGATTAGCCAATTAGCTAAGACATAAATGAAAATTTAAGCCATAAATTAACAAAACTGTCTAAGAACTACAGTATACATATAAAGATGACATAAACTGCACTAGTGAACAGATGTGCAAACTAACGTAACCAGACGACACGCCGCGACGCACAGTCTTAATGTAGCGCTGAGCGGCACACAGAGTGCAGAGTGTGGAAATCCCAGAATATCTTCAGTTTCTGAAATATTTAATCTGGCAACAACGACCACGCCAAAGTCACTCAGATCCATCAGATCCTTCCCACCATTCTGATGTTTGAAGAGCAAGAATTGAACTTCCTCATCGACGGGCATCGCAACACTGCAAATAATATACATCTTGTGATATCAAATGAAAAATCTTGCATATAGTCAATTTTCTATACTTGACACTTTCTTAAAATAGGATTACAGCAAATCAAATATAAAATTAACACAAGATTAATCATTTCTCTCACTTCTTGCTAATCAAATTTTACAAAAAAAAATATTTATTGTTGTATAGACAGATGAATTTGCTGGTTTTCTGAATAAATTTTTTTGAAAGAATTTGCAGAAGGACGCTGGTGGCTCAGGCGGCTGAGGCTCAGGGTTGTTGATCCGGGTTTGAGCATCGCCGCGGGTGGGTTTCTGCTGTTGGGTCCTTTGGGGGAGACTCATAATCCTACGCTGTTAGGAAAATGTGAGGATTGCGTGAGAAAGAGAATCTGATGTAAAGCTTGTGCCAAACTGCGCGTGGACACTGTGATGGTACGTTGGGGTGATTCCTTGACAGGAGCAGCCAAAAAGGCTTATAATTTGACTAGAATTAAGGTTAATAATCTTATATTTATATTTAGAACTTATTTTAGAAAATGATAGATAGTTGATGGTTAACTTCAAGAATATTTTACTTGCTAAGTTGCAGTGTAAAGTCCTTTTGCTGGGCGAGTGTGTTGATGTTTTGTTCCCCAATAAAATCTCAAATTTGATTTTTAACAAAGTTATATATTTCACAATGAAATACTTTAGATTGATAATAAGTATAGATAGATAGATAGATTTTATTTCAAAAAGTATTTATAAAATTTGTTATTATTTATTATTATTATTTATTTGTTTATTTATTTATTATTATGTTGAAATTATTTTTTTATTAAACTATTTATAAAATTTTATTTATAAAATCTCAAATTTGATTTTTAACAAGGTTTGAAAATGAAATACTTTAGATTGATAATAATCATAGATAGATAGATTATTTTATTAATGCCAAAGTGAAATTGTATATAGTACAATTTATAGTGAGGAAAAGGTAAAGTAAAAAAAAAAAGAGAGAGAGAATAAAAATACTGTTTACGATTTAAGGTGTGTTAATGAGGTAAATGGTAACATGAAGTTTTTTTTTTTATCCCTCAATGCACATTTTTAACCCAAAATACATGTTTGTGAAGTGAAGGTTGTTACACCACACTGTAACCATCTAACCATCTATCAGCACCCAAAACAAAAATCAGGACGGCTGGATGATACCACGAGGGGACTAAAGAGGTTTTATAAATAATACTGATGATGTGTAACTGCACAGAAAATTCTTTGGTTTTCCCAACACATGAACATGTTTCATATACAGCAGACATTTATGAAAAGTAGAAATGTAAAATAAATAAATAAATTGACTATTTTTGAGCAATGCGGTTGGGTTTAAGTTTAACAGCGCCCCCTATCTTGACCTATATGATTTTGGCCAATCCTGCTCCATGATTGGCTGATTAGACAGCGGGTGAGATCTTTGAATCTGATAGCTTTAGCACCTGTAGTGATGCAGCTCCAAGGAATCTGATTACTGAGGATCTCATATAGACGTGACTCTGCTATCAGATTCCTGAAGGACATCTAACGACTAATGATCAGCAACATAACACAGGCTTGTGATGGGAGGCGTGGCTTAGGGGTGGAGGGGGCTGAACGGGGTCTGATCAGGGATTGGTACAGTGTGCGCGCGCGCGCGCGTGCGTGTGTGTGTGTGTGTGTGTGTGTGTGTGTGTGTTTTAGTGGTGGATTGAAGAGTGTGTAATTCAGTTTCCTGTCTTGTAGTGGTTGAAGGGAAGTTTAGGGTGGGAGACTGAGCTGAAGATAATGACAGAGGGAAATGAGTCACAATCATGTGTAAACACTTCAACACACACACACACACACACACACACACACACACACACACACACACACACACACACAAATGTACTCAGACCTGAGTCCCTTTTAAACAGTCTGTGTATGTGTGTGTACGTGTGTGTGTGTATACGAGTCAACAATCCCTCGTCTTTGTGCTGTTTATTTTAATGAGTGAATTAGTGAAAGTGGTGCGATGTAGTGTTTGTTGTGTTTTGCATATGTGTGTGTGTGTGTGTGTGTTTGGTCCTCTGTATGACTTTGCTCAGTCAGCAGTCTCATGTTTGGGCTGCGTGCCTGCTCTGACACTGACTTTGATTCTGAAGAAGGGGGAGAAAGGAAATCCTGCTCTCACACCGTGACCTTTGACCTCGGATCGGCTTCCTGATCGCACTCCGTCTAATAAAAATGCTCACATCATCTGCCTGATCTGCGCATCACATCATGTTTATTGTTGTTTCTTAAGTTATCATACTAGTACACATTGTTTCTACTTAAATATAGCATATTTGTATATATTTAAAGAACATTTTTGTATTATTATTATTATTATTATTATTATTATTATTATTATTATTGTGTAATATCTACTCCACCAATCCTGGAAATCCAGTGTTACTGTTATAGAAAGTGACACCTTACAATAAAATTTGATAACAGAACATTAGTCTGACTTGTACAGAGCGCTACAGTGTGTAGAAATAAATGAGGAAGCTTTAACAAAGTCACTAAGCAATAACTCCAACAAAATGGCAGAACAGATCGTAGGTTAATTAATGTTAAAGTCTAAAGTTCCTGAGGTTTAGTGAACAGAACTCAGAGTTTCGTATAACAGAATTGCGCAGGCTGGTATTCAGACATGGCATGTAACAGCAGACAGTTTTGCAGGAGATTTTGTAAGCTGGGGTCAGAGTTTACTGTGCTGTGTGTTGCTTAATATTTCAAAATCACTGTAATGTTCCCAGGGGATTTTATTTCAAGGGCCCTGTGTACCCATGCTACTTTAGCAAGACCTTATAGTGCTACTAGAGAATATTGCAAGGTTTCTAAATTCAGGCAGAGGTAAAAGAAAAGTACACAAACTCAATAGTTAGGTAAAAAGTAATATTGTAAGTATTAACTAAGTATTGACTCTAAAATGAACTTTAAGTACAAAAGTACAAGTACTGAACAGAAACTGATTTTTCAGTTCCGGATATCTCTCGAACCAAGTTTATAAGTCAATGCTGTTGATTTTGAATGCTTTGACAAGGTTTGAAAATAAACTTTGTTGCTTAGCTAACTAGATGCTACCATTGCTACCCTGTATAATGCAAGTAGCCCATTCAATTAAACATGGACTACTGCAAGCATGGAGAATACAATAAGGTTAAAGGATGTGCCAAAACATTATAATTATAGCACTGTTTATAATGTAGGCAGTAAAAGTACAGTGGAACCTCAGATTGTGAGTAACGCAGTTTACGAGTGTGTGTGTGTCGGCACACACATAAGAGATGCTGAAACAGAGAGGGAGATGTTGATTATACAAGTAAGAGACGAGCAGAGTTTCTATGTGTTTGCGAAACTGGGGGGGAGGGGGGGGTGAAAAGGTGAGAGAGTGTGTGTGCGTGTGTCGGTGTGTGTGTGTCGATGTCAAATTATGCGCACACACATAGGAGACGATGAAACAGAGAGGGAGATGATTATACAAGTAAGAGATGAGCACTAGGACCTGGCAGGGGAGACGATTACCCACAATTCCGCAGCGCAAGAGTGACGCTCAGTGTCAAAATAAGAGGCGCATGCATGATACATGATACTCGGCACTCGTAAACCAAGACTTGCTCGTTTTTCAAATAAAAATTTATTAAAAATCTTTGCTCGTCTTGCGGAACACTCGTAAACCACGTTACTCGCAATCTGAGGTTCCATTGTATTTATTCTTTTGGTCTTGTGGAATGAATAATTTGAGTTTTCATTATTTCTTATGGGAAAATTATGATTTGGTTTACGTGTTTTGTAACATGAGCCCACTTCCGGAATGAATTAGGCTCGTCATCCAAGGTTTCACTGTACATGATTTTCATAAAAAAATTTATTGAGTAAAAGTAAAAAAAAATCACATACTGTACGATAAAAGTGAAGTCAGATACATCAAAGAAATACTTAAGTACTGTAACAAAGTGTTTGTACTTAATTACTTGCATTTAAGGCCCTCATTTGCTAGAGTTATAAGACATTGTGCTCCCCTTGAACATTGTTGCTATGTTCTTAGAATAACGTATTTCCAGTACCTTAAATGTACAGTAGTTTCTCTGTAAAGGACACTCGAGTTCTTCCAGTTCAACCTTGACACATCATACATGCAAAAGACATTCCATACGAACTTTATTACTTCAGTTTGGGGACGAGCCACATATAGATGTGATGGTCATATACTGTATGTGTGTTAGATCTCCTAGATTAAAGCATGATAAATACTTGAGTGTGCAAGACTTTATTTATTTAAAGCTGTGATTTATCTGTAAATTAGTGAATTCCGTAATAATGAAGAGCAAATGCTGGTTAGTAACAGATGATACGGAAACAGCTGTGAGGATTCAGATGGAAGAAAGATGCTAACATGGATGTTTAGCAACAGTTAGCACATGGGTCAGTGGGAAGAGGGTGGAGTCAGATGCACACACACACACACACACACACACGCAAACCCAAAGTGTCCTTGCTCCTCAAGGCTGTGTGTGTGTGTGTGTGTGTGTGTGTGTGTGTGTGGCGTTATCGGATCAGGAAGGCCAAACTTCCTGTCAGAGAATTCCTGGAAACGAGCGAAGGCTCACACAAAGCCAGGAAGAACGAGTGTGACGGAGAGAGAGAGCGAGAGAGCAACCCTTGACTGATACGCAGGTCAATTAATGCCACACACACACACACACACACACACACACACACACACACACACACACACACACACACACAGGTCAATCAGTGCCACGGTCACCGTGCTTTCTATTAGCTGAGAGAAGTGCTCACACACACACACACACACACACACACACACACACACACACACACACAGAAGGTCAGTGCTATAATCATAAATATTGGCACCTGTCACGTAAACGAGCGAAAACACGACGCCCGTGTGCAGTTTTGAGCTTTAAATTAACATTTTTATTTACCTGAAGGGAGGAGCAAAAATATTGGCACCCCATATAATTTCTCAACTTTTTTGCGATGCATGTTATTGATAATTAGGATCATTACAGTATTTGCCACTTTCTGTTTGGGTCATTCAATGAGACACAGACACTCACTCACACACACACACACACACACACACACACACACACTGATTCAGTCAGTTTTAGAAAAGAGTAGCTGTAAGTAATAGAGTAATCTAAGAAGTCCAAGGTTTATAGTAATAATCATAATGTCCTAATATTTTATCGTTTCTACGGCAACAGCTTCCTTCACAGAAATGTCGCTGTAAGATGTTTATGTCAGATTTCTGGAAGGAGTCTCCAGTCTGAGATCAGATCCCCAAAACACTCCATACTTCCTTATTACTAAAATAACTTTTAGTAAAATAACTTTTTTTTCCTTTTACTTCCTGGAGCTCGATAACGAAGGGGCGGGACATTGTGTCATTGAGCCGCCATGTCTCGGGACCTGTTTTGTCCTCGAGTCTCCAGACAAAACGTGGCGAGAAAGTGAAGAGTGGCCGCATCGTGCTTCTGTGTGTGTGTGTGTGTGTTTGTCAGTGAGTGTGTGGGTGTGTGTATTGATTTAGTATCAATATTTCATAGAGAAAAAAAATTCAGGGCTCTGAGAAATTCGACCTTCAGCTGATGCTGCAACAAATCGGGCTGTCTTCTAGCACTCGGGGAAACTGTGTGTGTGTGTGTGTGTGTGTGTGTGTGTGTGTGTGTGTGTGTGTGTGAGGTTACAGTAAGGATTCTTAGAAATGACTTCAACATCAACGTGCACCACATTAACAGTGTGTGTGTGTGTGTGTGTGTGTGTGTGTGTGTGTGTGTGTGTCCGTCCATACATACAGATGTTGTACATGGTATTTGTCCTACTGTCCTACCATCTTCATGTGTATGTGGTTTCTATTTCAGTGTGTGTGTGTGTGTGTGTGTGTGTGTGTGTGTGTGTGTGTGTGTGTGGAGCAGCAGCTGTGTTAGATCACTTGCACAAAGGAAGAGTTTATATTTTGGAAGGCCATGAGTAAGTGCACACACACACGCACACACACACGCACACACACACACACACACACACACACACACACACACACACACACACACACACACA
>JAAGKR010009650.1:5000-25887 GCA_011419295.1 Clarias macrocephalus | reverse complement strand
CGTCTGCCTTTGACGAGATCTCGGCAGCGAGCACTATGCGGAGAGGTCTGCCTGACATTCCAAAGTTCCCAAGGGCCAATAAAACTTTTTCTTTCTGTAGCTGACTGAGCATTTTTTGTGTTTGTGTGTCCATCCTAGGAAAAGACTTTCCGTATGTTTAACACGCTTCTCAAGAAGTGTCAAGGGTTGCATCTCAAAAATGCCTTAATTTTTATTATTATTTTTTTTAAACTGGAGTTTACATATTGTGTTTTCAATCCAAAAAGCAATGGATGAGCCAGTGTTAAATCTTATTACATTTTTTGGATAGTTTAGGTACATGTATAGAACAAAAGTAGGTTTTTGTGTTTTAAGTAGTGATTTGTCATTAGTAACTGCATGTATATGTGAACCAGTTTCAGCCAAGGGCTTGCAAAGGTCAAAGGTACAATATTGTTACTTGTTTAGTTTTGATTTGTTACATTGGGGAAGGTTGATTCTTCCAGTAGGACGTATTCTAGGATTATATCAAAGGACCTGTGTGTAAAGTTCCCAAGATGGTGTTCTGGTCTTGGATCAGGTTTACAGATTCGAACATTGAATAGTTTGTTGTCAAAAGTTTTGACCCACCCACTCGCAGAACCCAAGCCGCCAGCTACCTCATATGGGAAAAAACGCAATGAACAAACCGTGTATAGGAATTAGATATTTACTCAAAAGAGCATTGATAACAGTTTGGCTTAGCAGCTTTATTCATGGCCATTGTGCTGCTTTTCCAGTTTAACCATATGAGCACAAATTAAAATTAGAAAAGAAACTTTGCTTTAGGCTTTTAGGTTTCTTCTCACCCAGATCAACATAATTATTTCTCTTTTTCTTAAAAGCACAAATAAACCAGGAGCTTTATGATCACAAGAGATGGGTGTGTCTAAGCTTTTTGACCAGTAATAAAGTTCATCTGAATGAGTGTTTACCTGTACAATCCAAGTGGTCTTCATCAATAGGTGATAATACTGCCTGAAGACCAGCGCTGTTTTAATTATGTTTTGTAGTAGGCATCCAAGTGGCTTCAGTTTCCACTGCTTAAATTCAAACATCTGTTTCATTTGTATGTTACAAACGTAATGTTGCACAACAAACCCAGTTACAAACTTATTTGATGGTTTGTGTACTTTGGGCTCCACATTCCAAATTAACGTAATATGTAGCCTGTACTTTGACAGTAATTCATCTCGGAACACAGTGCCGCCAGTGATGTGGGTTTGTACGTTTGAGAAAAATGCATCTCTGTTACTTGTTATGAACTGGAAACTAGCGATCGCCGTGCTGAAGTTCAGCCTCGGCGTCGGCCTCTCAGCTTTGTGCTGTTCTGGAACGTTAAAGCCACTTTTTGGTGCCTTTTGTCAGAATAATCAAAACATTGAAAACCTGGAAAATGCTTGAATACTTGTGAAACACATTTGTTTGTCCTGCATGGAGGCTTTTGATAATACTGTTTTTGTGTATATCAGGTTGTTGATTTTGCCACTTTTTGGATGAAGATGGCAAGGCTTTCTCAGTGCCATACAAAGAAGCTGTCTTATTTTTTATGAATATTTTGCTCTCTGCTCATGTTTTTTGGGAGAGTTTTTTTTTTTTTTTTGGATGTTTGAGTCGTGTGTGTTTTTGTCTACAGATTTTAAATAGTCCTGATTAAGGTGTTTTCAAGGTTTTTCTTCCTGATTTATGATTTTTTTTTTTTTTTTTTTTATTGAAACAATCCCCCCCCCCAAGCTTTTTGTTGTTCTATGTTCGCGTTAGTTTTGTGTTTTGTTCATCTCGTGTTTTTTTGTTTGTTTGTTTTTTTTTTAATGAAATTTGTACTCTTTTTTTTTTTTCTATACTTTTTTGTACAAATAGTATTTTTGGGCAAATTGAATAAAGTTTTGCAAATAATGTCTTGTCTGTGTTGATTCATCATTGAGATTTCCTCAGCACTGCCAGCCTCATTAACATTCGTTTTTGCATGGTTTGAAGGGCTCTTGGATTTCTGTTTTTGGGTATTCTATCTGGGACCCTCTCTGATGGGAAATCAAGTGTTTTCCTCAAAGTTTTAGTTTTCACAAACATTTCCATTCATTCCATTTTCATTTAGTTTAGTTTATACTTCATTTCATCCTGCCTAACAAGTTTAATTTTCCATAGTGTGTCGTCACACTTGTAACTCTGAGTTACTGATCCGGCACCTTGCCGCTGTCGAGCTCCTGAGCAGGGTCCTTGACCATGTCTGCTCCACGAGAGCCATGTAATGGCTGACCCTGCGTTCTGACAGCATCCTATTAACAAAAAAACTGGTATATGCAAAGTAAGAATCTCACTGTGTTGTAATGTATTTGTGATGAATAAAGGCTCAACTTAACACTGGATACACTCTCTTAGCAGGTCCGTAGATTTCATGCACATCTTAAGCTATTTGTATTACTGTTCCCTTTCAGTTAATTCACTTGATACAACATATATAGTATGAGATACCATGCCCTCTTGTAACCTTGATAAGGACACCTTTATTTACGTTGTAAAGGCAGGCAAATGGCTGTGGTGGATGCGGCTCGGCCTATGCTTATAAACCGCCGTCACCACAGTTAACTCCGTTCTAATCTCTTAACCTCTCTGGAAACATCTTGTCCTGTAGAGTTTGATCGCTGCTTCTAGTTTACTCTAGAATTTGGCTTAAAATCAGTTCAACTGTTCTTGTTGGTGTAATGACAAAAGATTACTTTGGTGAATCTTCTACCCGCGGAGTGTTGATCTTATTTAATGCGCTGTCTCCACATGGATGGAGAACACTATTGCCATGGGATACTGGCTGCAGTTTTGTATGAAGCCACTGCATTTTGGTCTGTGGTCAACACAGTTGCTGCGATAAAAACTTCTGAGCAAGGGGGCGATTCAGGTGGCTTCTCCTTCGGAAGGGAACTCCGGTTGTACAGCTGTTATATTGTCGTTCTAAAGAAGGGGGGCGCTGTGTCCTCTATTAGATCTGAGTGCCGAACAAATACCTGAGAACTTAGAAGTTCAAAATGCTTGCAGGGAGGCAACTCTTGAACGCAGTGAGCCTGAGGAGTTGGTTCACTACAATCTGTCTCATGGACGATACGCCTAGCAGTTTTCGTTCCTAAGTCTGGTGATGCGTTCAGTTAACGGCGAGCGCATCTGTCAGAGCACAGAATAGTCGCTTAGCAGTGCTGCCTCGCTCTGTTTCAATTGGGACGCAAGCTTAGTTTCCAAGTGTTTTTAAAGTTGATGGGCATGATGGCGTCTATGATCACTGGTGCCTCTGGGGCTGGGGCACATTTTTGTCTAGTTTTACCATATTGATATAATGGCCCCCTTGGTCGTTCATTCTTTCGTCTCTGCGAGGTCCATGATGCACTATCGGGTTGTTGCGATGTGTTCTACCAAATTAATCAGCTGAAAGGGAACGTATGGTTATGATTATAACCTCTGTTCCCTGAGGGAGAGGAACGAGGTACAGCACCTTGCTGCCCCGCTTCACAACTAAGCTCAGCTAAGAGTGGCCGTCGAACTGAGAGTCACCTGTGGGGACAATGGTTTATATGTTTATGGGGAGCTGCACCTACATCACCGCAGCTTTGCCAGTCTTTATGCATGAATAAAGGTCTTCAGCCAGAATACAAGAGTGTGTGATATCCCATACGATATGTGTTGTACCTCGTTGCTCTTTAGAATCATAACCACTCGTTTTGTGAAATAATATGCACTACAATCATATTGCTTGATACATTTATAATATGTTGAATGTGAAATTTGTAAAAGTTTAAGCCCTATTAATTAATTATAAATTTCACAAGATTTCGACCTAATAGACCGTAACTGAGTCAGTTTTAATGCATGCAAATTATGTTAGAATATGGATTAATGCCCTGTTCAGATATTGCTCTTAGAACTTACATGGGCATGTGCTCATGAAACCCATCTATGCAGACATGAACATGTGTGTTTGCATTTTGTTTATGACAGCGTGCTTGACTCTCACATGCTTCACGTGTCACTTATCACTTTTAATTTGTGTTATGTAATAACTGTGTGCAAAGTTTCAGTGCTCAGCCAGAGAGGTTCATGATATCAGTTGGAGTCACGAACAAAGCCCTTAACCCTCTCTATTCCAGGGGCAGCAATTCAATTCAATGTTATTTGTATAGCACTTGTAACAATGGGCATTGTTGCAAAGCAGAGTTACAGAAAAATGTGATGTTCGTCCTTGATGCGCATGCTAAGGGAGATGGTGGCAAAAGGGAAATCTCTCTGGAAGGACACGAAAAAAAAACTTTGAGAGGGACCAGATTCATAAGGGAACTCATTCCCATTTGGGTGAAACCAGATAGTATGAACATAAATAAATTGTACTATAGTGGTTAATAAACTTTATTAATTGGGATTAATAAGGTACTTGCTATATCTGTGTGCTATTAGGTAGAAAGTTCAATTACATAACAGGAAAGGTTTCACTGATGGAGGATTGAGTACAAAGCTTTCATCTTAAAACTATCAAGCGACTGAGATCACAAACAAACAACAACAAAAAAAAACTACCTGCATCAGCCAAATCCAAGGCCATCTTCATGGTCATTGAGTGAAAGACTTGGCCATACTTAGCAGCAGCTAGAGTCCTCCATGTTAAGAGAACTCAAATCAGAAGTGGGGCAATAGGATGTGTCAGACATGTCCAGTTGGGCAGAAGGGGTCCGGATCACTGGCAATGCAGGATTGACATGTGTAGCTCGACAGAGTCAGAGAGAGAGAGAGAGAGAGAGAGAGAGAATTAGGTCAATGTACAATCAGGCCCATGAATTTTGCGACAAATAAATTTGTTTGATATTTGGTCACTGTACACCACCTCAATACATTTTTAATGAATCACTCAAGAAGTGAGTGAAGTCAAGATGATCAGATTGAAGTGAAGGGTTTTGGCAAAGGGTGGCATTAACTGTTCAGGAATTATAGTCGTTTTCATACACATGCACATGGACCTAAAACAGAACCTTGCAGAACACCACATTTTACTTTAGTATGCATAGAGAATTCACCATTTACCTACTGCAGCAGATAACGATCAGCCAAATAGAACTTAAGCCAGGAGACGGCAGTTTCTAATCTATCAAGGAGAATGGTATGATCGTTGGTGTTGAAAGCTGCACTAAGGTCAAGCAACACAAGCAAGGACACACAACACTGATCTGAGGCCAACAGTAGGTCATTGACCTTTTTAACCAATACTGTCTCTGGGGTATGATGAAGCCTAAATCCTAACTGATACATTTGATGAATGTTATTCCTATTTAGGTATGAGCATAGCTGCTGTGCTACAACCTTTTCTAAGATCTTGAGATAAAGGGTGCATATTTAGATAAAGCCACCAAAGCAGGACTGACCTTCACTCTGATCTTGTCAAAGACGTGCATAAGTAAACACCTAATTTACGCACTTTCTGCTTTTCACATTTCACAAGTTGAAAAATTTGGGAGACGTAGGCTACAGATGTAAAAGTATTGAGTGTATAACTGGAGGAAATTTGAGCTACAGTACTGAAGCTCTTTTTATTTATTTATTTATTTTAGGTACTCTAAAAGATGAAATAAGTTGTATAAATGCCAAACACATTCTTTGGGGTTGATGTCTTCTGTACTACTGTTAAGCAATACGATATTTCTGCAGAATGCAAAGAATGTTCTGTTTTTGTTTTGTTTTTTTAAGAAAGGAAAGGCATAATCTTTCATCAGCGATGCAAAGTGAATGCTTCTGAAATAGAAATGACTTCATAGAGCTTTAAATTACTGTAGAAACTAGTTTTATGTTTATTTCCACTGGTTCTTTCCTATAAAGTTCTCAAACTTGATAGTCAAAGGTCCAGATCTGATTTCTATTCAAGGTCAAAGGTCCGAAACAACTGGTGATAAGCAAATGACTTTTATTAAACTTGCTTATAACTTACAAGCGATGTACATTCACGTTTAATGCAGAGACAAAAAACATTCAAACCTAGTTGAAACAAATGCAGTCTTTGACTACAATCAGAGGCTTAAACCAGAGCAACTCTAACTTTATAACATAAGTGTCAGAAAGGTACAAAATACATTCCATGTTAGTGCAGAAGTAATAGTACTGTTTGCCTGCAAATTGTTGCTTGTGAACCTAAACAGCTCCAACTGTCAACATTAAAAATGTTACATGTGTTTTAGGGAAAATAAATGTAACAAAAAAAAAAAAAAACTACAGGAGAAAAATCTTCATTGATTGATTTTCAGGCTGAAACAAACTAAATAAGCAACATGTATTTTTTTATGCCTGAATAAACTGATTAAACAAACTTAAAAAAAAATAATAATTTTTGGATTTTTCCCAGATTTTCCCCCTAATTTAGTCGTGTCCAATTCCTCCCCGTCACTAGGGGGCTCCCACGTTAAGGCTACTACTACCACTCAGCCGGGAGGGCGAAGACGTTTTTTCGAACTGCTCGCTCACGCACCATTGGGAGCGGCATGACACACTCGGAGGACAGCGCTATCCGCTCCTTCCGCTTGCGTGAGCTCACAGACGCCCCTGATTGGCCGTAGAGCTGCGATCAGTACCTCTCATCCCTCCCCTCTGAGAGAGCTCAGCCAATCAGCTCTCTCCAGGCCTCCGGCTGCGAGAGGTTACAGCATCACCCGAGATTCGAACCGGCGATCTCCGGATGATAGGGCGAGCAGTTTACCACTGCGACACTCGGAGGCCCGAGTAAACAAACTTAAACTTAAAGGACAAAAAAAACCAGACACTGTCATAACAAAATGATTTTGAAGTAAAAGTTACATGATGCCCTAATAGGCTGTTCACATGTCACTCCCAAAAATGAGTGGAAAACACCAGAAGCGCCGGTTTATCCTTCTTTCAAAAGCTCTTACGAGAATGAGTTCCAGTGGCACATGCCATGGTGCTTCCCATCCTTCAAGCAAGGAGAGAACACAAGGAATTTTACCAGCTGATCCAGGAAGATGCAAAGCGTGAAGCTGACTGGTTTGCTCTTGTCACATGACCTGCAGCGTACTTGCGGCTTTCTGAAAACTATGGATTTTTTTTTAACTTGCTGCTGGTAGACAAACATGGAAAATTCATAAACACACTTGTCTTCTTCATCTAAAATAACTCAATAGAGCATGCAAAAGATGCAATATGTGAATGTCCGTAAAGACTGTCCAAAAACCCATCAGCCTAGTCTGGGAAATGGCGCAGACTTGCTGTGTGGTCCAGATCCAGACTATAAAGCAAAGCTTCACAATTGTTTTTGCAAGCTGAATTCATTTCAATTCAATTATACGCATTTGTTACATATTTGCATATTCAAGTATGTGTTTATTTTTATCATGTAATTTTATCATGAAATTTTATCTATCCATGTAAATTCTACCACAGACCCTCCTACAATGACTCCATAATTCTCAATAATTTATAAGTTGAGAAACCTTGCTCTAAATTGAAAATGTTCCTTCCATTCGTGAGTCCAACTATTTTGAATATAATATAACTAGATAGAACTAATATCTTAAGAAATATCTTTTCCAATGAGTTCTATTGCATGAATAAATAAAGCAACGTGGGCATTATTATTCAAACTGTCTACTTAAAATTAGAATGTAATAAAATGTGAACATGATTTATCTAAGTTCATAGTCTGCCTTTTATTATCAATGCTGTAAACCAGACAGATAATTCTTTTTACCCCAAGGCTGTGATCTATATATAAAGGTCTTTGACAGGATTTATTTTTCAAACCCTTCTATGGTGAAGCTGATGAACTTCACCATGAAAATAACCATGAAGGGAAATTTTCTTTTGCTCTGGCTGTTGAACTTGTATTGCACCTGCAGTTATGGAGAACAGTTGCAGGACTTCATGCTTTTAGCAGGTCCTCTAACCAACTATTTTGTAAAGGAATTGAAAAGGAACCCTTTAGCTAGTCAGATTCTGCCATCAGGAGCTTCAGGTGCAGGTGATATCTTTGACTGCAGAGATCGTCTCCCGGCAGAGTCTACAGAACACTTTCGGTACCTGCAGGACAGAGGGGTGACACATTATAAAGTTCCCTTGTCCTGGTTAAACATCCTTCCTACTGGAGATCCCAGCCAGCCACATGAAGACACAGTGACCTGCTACACGACCCTTATGAAGATGCTGAGCCAGTCAGGGATTCAACCTGTAATTGAGCTCCACCGTTCTACCATTCCTGAAAGCCTTAGGATCAGATATGGAGGCTGGGAGAACCCAGATGCGGGGCAACTCTTTAAGGACTATGCAGATTTTGTTTTAACAAAGTTTGCAGATCTGGCTGACTCGTACATAACATTTAGTCATATACATGGGCTCAACGACTTGGTGCAGATTCAACATGCTCTCCAAATTCATTCAGATGTGTATACACAGTTTCACAATATGTTTAAAGGTACTTTTCTGATTTTATGATCCTACATTTAAAATGTAAACAACGGCAAAATTTTACTAGAATTGGTGAAAGGAATTTAATAATAAATAAATAAAAACATATTAGAAAAAAAAAATACATTAATGGCATAGCTGTTTAAAACGTGGCATGTAAAATATGGTGAAGAAATACTGTGATATAAAGTTATTCATTTGTATGTTCACATTTCATGTGATTGTAATAATTTAAGTTACAGTAATGGCTTGAATGGCATTCTTTGCATCATACTAAAATAATTACAATTTAAAGTATTAAGATTTTCAAGAAAATGTTATATTATCTTAAGATTTTAAGATCATCATTCGCACAAAATACATATTCGATTTTGCAAATAGTTTAAAAAAGACATCATCTTAATGCTCAAATTGAATCTTTTGTCCTAAAGTCTTTTTTTTTTTAATCAATGTTATTGTCATAATCCTATACCTATGTTTTATCTGATATGTGAGTGATAATTCAGAACAAAACTAAGCTGATTTGACTGTTTTCAGGAGTCCATGTGTCCCTTGGGATGAGACAGAGTGATGTCACTACCTTTCACCAAATAGCTCCTATGAACATGGTAAGATTTTGAAATGTAATTTTTTTTTTTTTACCAATTAATATATTCAATAGATCAAACAGTGTCAGAACTGCTTTGTTATTTCCTTT
Organism: Clarias macrocephalus; assembly: GCA_011419295.1. Classification (NCBI taxonomy): domain Eukaryota; kingdom Metazoa; phylum Chordata; class Actinopteri; order Siluriformes; family Clariidae; genus Clarias; species Clarias macrocephalus. Next base: position 16,739 of record JAAGKR010009650.1, on the reverse strand, counting down.
TTAGAAGAATATCGACTTCTTGTCTGTACACATGGAATACGACTGCAAAATGACAGCAAGTCTAAAAGAAGAATTAACAAATGTGAAGGTAAATTGTTCACTGTGTGACAAACTATGGAAGCAAGCGAAAGGGAATAACATTCAGTCGAATTTGATAAAATGTATTATAATTTTCGACAGAGAATGTTACGCATAATTGTGTGATGAAATGCAATTGTATGTTTTTTTCCTCTTTGGTTGCTTGGTTTTTGTTAAATACGCTTTATTACACTTTTTGGTTTCAGGAAACCATCGGCCAACAACACATTCTCATATATCAGTTAAACATAAAGCAATGTGGCAACAATTTCCAACCTCTGAGTAGCATCTTTGAAGGTAAAAGTCACGATAAATTTTATGTATTCAACATTCTAAAAGTGGTCATAATAGCATTTCTTAATTACTGGTCATTTGTATGTATAAATGTTAAGGGATTAGATTACTTATCTAGCAGCTCTTGGCAAAGGTTCTACCATTTATTACCTGGCATGGCATCACAGTCAGTAATATATTTAATAAAGATCATTTGGCAGTATTTACTTAAATAATCATGTCAAAAACATTATATACGTATATAGCATGTAATAATTAAATTCATTAATTTCAGTTTTAAAGCACCCAGAGTTTCACATCGTGGGGTGTGATATCACTGACCTGTTTGGTGAGCACAGTGATGGAGATGTGAGGTAAACATCACTAAATACACTTTTAAAAGAAACGATTCACTGTGAACTTTGTACGTTGAAACCATACATAATTGATGAACGTGTATAAGAAACAGTTATATCTTTGCAACACATTCCATATTCCTTACATGTACCACTAACTGGCACTAACTACATGAATATACTGTATATAGTTTGCAGAGTGATGACCAAACATCTGTCAGCAAGGAGAGAAGCAATTCTGCATTTTCTTACCAAAAGGTGTGGGAGAAATTCAGAACTCAGAGTACTTCTGAGAGGGATCTTTTCCTGAACGGATCATTCCCAGATGGATTTCAATGGGCAATCTCCACTGAGTCATTCAAGGTAGAAGGTGGCTGGGCTGAGGATGGAAAAGGGGAGACTATCTGGGACCGTTTTGGACATGATGGCCAAGTCTTTAATAAGCAGACTGCTGACCTTGCATGTGACAGCTACCACAAAGTCGACTACGATGTGTACCTGCTTAGGGGCATGCTCTCTTCTCATTATCAGTTCTCTATTTCTTGGGCCAGAATTTTCCCCACAGGCCAAAAAGAAAGTTTCCTTGAAAAAGGAGCTTCGTATTATGACAAGTTGATTGACACACTGATTCAGTCAGGTATAGAGCCTACAGTCACCTTGCATCACTGGGACTTGCCACAAGCCCTGCAGGACTATGGAGGCTGGGCCAATGAGTCAATTGTGGTGGCATTCAAAGACTTTGCTGATTTCTGCTTCTTCAGATATGGGGACAGAGTGAAGACCTGGAACACCTTCAGTAGTCCCTGGATGGTTAGCAACTTTGGGTATGGCACAGGCGAACATCCTCCATCTATCAAAGACCCAGCTGTTGCTTCTTATCAGGTAGGTTTGACAAGCTGTCAAAATAAAGCTTGGGGTAGAAAAAAAAACGGGCGAAAAAAAATGTTTTTTTTTCTTCTATTCAGGTGACACACAACATGATAAAATCCCATGCAGAGGCCTGGCATGTCTACAACGATACATATCGGATGAAGCAAGGTGGAAGAGTGGGCATTGCTCTTAACGCAGACTGGGCTGAACCAAATAATCCTGCTAGTGTTCAGGATGTAGAGGCTGCAGAGCGCTACCTGAACTTCATGCTGGGATGGTTTGCTCACCCAATTTTTGTAGATGGAGACTATCCAGCCTTGCTAAGAAATCAGATTGATCAGAAAAACGTTGAATGTGGTAAGGAGGTGGCCAAGCTTCCTGTTTTTACAGGAGCTGAGAAACAAAGGATCAAAGGTACGGCAGACTTTTTTGGACTAAATCACTACACTTCCCGCCTTGTCAGCGAAAGCAGAGGTGGTTGTCTCCCTGGACCAGATAGTGTTGGGGACATTCAGACTCATATTGACCCAAATTGGCCCACCACAGCATCAAGTCAAATTCAAACTGTGCCATGGGGTCTTCGCCGTTTACTGAATTATATTGCTACAGAATACATATCAGTCACCACCGTACCCATTTACATCACTGGAAATGGAATGCCAACTGAGTACAACAGGGATTTGCTCAATGACACGCAACGTATAGACTTCCTTAAGGCATACATTAATGAGGCCCTGAAAGGTAATTATTATATTATCCTTGTATCAAAAAAGAGATAAAGTGTATTAGCATGTTGGGGATAGTCTACTATTGCCAATTATATTGTTAGTGAAGTATATATTTAACAATGTGAAATTATTTTTATTTTTATTTTTTTTAATACAGCTATTCACTTTGACAGTGTTGCGGTGCAGAGGTTCACTGTACAGTCCTTGATAGATGGATTTGAGGGTCCTCAAGGCTATAGCCAAAGGTTTGGTCTCCATTTTGTAGACTTTGAGGATCCCAACAGACCCAGAACCCCAAAAGCTTCAGCCTACTATTTAGCCCAGTTGATTAAAAGAAATGGTTTCATAGAAATAGATGGAAACTCTTTTGGACAACTCCCTGGTAAAGGACCTGAAAGTTCATTGCGCTCTAGCCTGCCGCCATCTGAAGTTCCTTCAAAATCAAAAGTTGTTTGGGAGAAATTCTCACATCAAACCAGATTTCAGAAGAAGCTGTATCACTATGGGACCTTTCCAGAAGGATTTCAATGGGGTGTTTCATCCTCGGCCTATCAAGTTGAAGGTGGCTGGGATGCTGACGGAAAGGGTCCTAGTGTGTGGGACACTTTCACTCACACGCCTAATACCATTCAAAACAATGACAATGGTGATGTGGCTTGTGACAGCTATAATAAAATTGAGGAAGATCTGTACATGTTGAGAGCTCTCAAAATAAAAACATATAGATTCTCTTTATCCTGGCCTAGGATCTTCCCCAGTGGTTATAGAGATTCTTTAAACAAGAAAGGCGTTGACTATTACAACCAATTAATAAATGGTCTAATTACATATAATATTACACCAATGGTGACACTCCACCATTGGGATCTCCCACAAGCTCTTCAAGACATCAACGGCTGGGACAATGTCGCTATGATTGACATATTTAATGACTACTGTGATTTCTGCTATGAAACATTTGGAGACAGAGTAAAGTTTTGGATGACCTTCAACCAACCCCACACAATTGCCTGGATAGGCTATGGCTTGGGCATGTTTCCACCCAGTATTAAGAAACCTGCAGATGCCCCTTATAGGATAGCACATAACCTTTTAAAGGCTCATGCTAAAGCATACCATACATATGACATGAAATACAGGCAAACACAACATGGTCTTGTTTCTATTAGTCTAAATGCGGACTGGATTGAACCTCTTGATGCAAATGTACATCGAGAGGTGTTGGCCGCTGACCGAGCTCTCCAGTTCCAGCTTGGTTGGTTTGCACATCCCATCTTCAAAAATGGAGACTATCCTATTGCCATGAAATGGCAAGTGGGTAACAAGAGTGAGATTCAAGGCTTACCTGAGTCCAGGTTGCCATCTTTTACTGAGGAGGAGAAAGCTTATATCCAAGGCACTGCTGATGTCTTCTGCATTAACGCCTACACTACTAGAAAGGCACGTCATGTGACTACTAGACTTACCCCTAAGTCCTATGAGTATGATCAGGACCTTGCTATAGACGATGTGTCAGACTCTCAAGGTACTGCAATGAAAGAGATGAAAGCAGTAGCGTGGGGACTGAGAAGACTCCTGAACTGGATAAAGGAGGAGTATGGGGACCCAGAAATTTACATAACTGAGAACGGAGTGGCTACAGACACTGGTACAACAGTTGATGACACAGATCGAATATTTTTCCTCAAGACCTACATTGACGAGGCTCTTAAAGGTGTGGTAATATTGCAAATTATATAAATATTGCATATCCATAGGTACTTGAAAGTAATAGACAGAAAAAAATAATTCGATTGACTTTTTTTTTTCAGCACACAACTTGGATGGAGTGCGACTTAAGGGTTATACAGCTTGGTCACTTTTGGACTCTTTTGAGTGGCTTAATGGTTACAAATTTGGCTTTGGCCTCCACCATGTGGATTTTAAACACCCAGATAGGCCAAGGACTCCAAAACGCAGTGCTCATTATTACTATCAAGTAATAAAGGACAATGGGTTTCCACTACCAAATGCGGAAAAGCCACTGTACGGCCACTTCCGTGAAGGATTTGCATGGAGTGTAGCTACAGCGTCCTATCAGGTAAACTGCCATCACAGTACTGTACAGTAGATAAGGCAATACTCATTTTATATACAATTTAGTACTTTATAATTTAGAACAGAATATGTGTATTTCTTTAGTTCTGAATACTCTTGCTTGCACACTTTACTTTTTTGTATTACTGCTATAATTTATGACTCTATGTAGCTAAGTTGTTCCCAACCCTGGTCCTGGAGGACACCCTGTCCTGCACATTTAAGTGTTGTCTCAGCTCCCACCACAACTAATTTCACTAATCAGCTAATTAAGTACGTTTTCTGAAATGAAATGAGTTTGATAGAGCAGGAAAAACACAAAAATGTGCCAGACTCCCAGGATCGGGGTGAGAACCACTGGTTTCTGCTGACTTGTTAAACCTCTTCGTTTTATATATTTGTTCGTGTTCTTGATTCTTAGATTGAGGGAGGCTGGAGAGCAGATGGAAAAGGTTTGAGTATCTGGGACACATTCGCACACACACCTCTTAGGGTGGGAAATGATGACAATGGGGACGTTGCCTGTGATAGCTACAATAAAATCACTGAGGATGTTGAAGCACTTAAAAAACTCAAGGTCAACCACTACCGCTTTTCCATATCCTGGCCAAGAATTCTGCCCGATGGAACTAAGAGGGAAATTAACGAGGCAGGATTGAATTATTACCACCGGCTGGTGGATGCCCTTTTGGCAGTCAACATAAAGCCACAGGTGAGTACAACTTTGAAGTTATTATTTCCAATGTAATGTTTGTGCTTCTGGTTAAATGTTTCCTTTAAGAGATTAAAGGAAAAAAAGTTTGTCTCAAACATTTGCTCAACAAATAACTTCTATACCAACAGGCGACATTGTATCACTGGGATCTCCCTCAAGCGTTGCAGAATGTTGGAGGGTGGGAGAATGATACCATTGTTGAAAGATTCAGGGATTATGCTGATGTTGTCTATAATAGTTTAGGAGACAAAGTAAAATTTTGGATTACAATTAATGAGCCCTACAATGTTGCAAATATTGGACATGGCTATGGCACTGCCGCTCCAGGTAAAGTATCATTAAAAGTTTGAATATAGTTAAAAGCTGGTTGTACATTTGAATACAAACCACAGATTTACCTTGTCTACCTTGTATATTGTGGTTTCAGGTCAGAATTACACACGAATAATGTTTCGAAATGTCTTGTAATGATCTTGACAACAGTATTTAAGATAGTCCCCCACTCAGTTCAGTTGAAGTAAATAGTGAAGAACCTCTTTCATTTAAACCAATGTCATTCAAATCTGTTTTAGACAGTATTCAGTGTGTTTCCCAAGGTTGGAACTCTTGGGACATTAGAAATCTATACTGTTATACAAAAACATTACGATTTGACTGTAAGGGGAGATGCTTGTATGCTGTTTAGGTATAAGTCTTCGACCCGGCACAGCACCTTATAAAGTGGCTCACAACCTCCTGAAGGCCCATGCTGAGGCTTGGCATCTGTACAATGACAAGTACAGAGCCAAACAGGGGGGCATCGTTGGTATCACCATCAACTCAGACTGGGCAGAGCCTAGAAACCCATACAAACAAGAGGATTATGATGCAGCAATGCGTGTTGTGGCGGTAAGAACTTAAAAGATATATTTCAACCAGTGGCGCAGTTCTGTGAACCTGTACTGCTAGGTTGCTAAAGTCATGAGCCACTTCTCTTCTATAATGCAGTTCCAGATTGGTTGGTTTGCTCATCCTGTATTTAATGGTGATTACAACGATGTGATGAAAAATAGAATTCGAGAGAGAAGTTTGGCTGCTGGTCTGCCCAAATCACGGTAAAACACATTTCAGTAGCATTATTACGTTTCAAATATATAGAGTGTATAAAGAGAAGGCTCATATATGATGTATTTTAAATATATGCTCAAATAGCCTTCCAGAATTTACCCCAGAAGAGGTGAAAAGAATAAAAGGAACATATGATTACTTTGGGTTCAATCATTACACCACTGTGCTGGCTTTTAACCTGGATTACAAGAACCTCCAACACTATGATGCAGACAGGTAACAGTCTCATTCAAATCAATTGTATTAATTATTTTTTTTACATTATTTTTTGATTTATTCATTTGTATAGCTTTTTAACAAAGCCCATTGTCACCAGAACATCTAATCACAATGCCTCTAATCAGCTTTTTCACAATTTTTCATTTAATAAGGGGAGTTGGAACAATCCATGACCGCACATGGCTGGATTCTGGATCATCCTGGTTGAAAGAGACCCCAGTTGGATTCAGAATTATTTTGAACTTCATCAAGGAACAGTATGGAAACCCTCCTATTTACATTACTGAGAACGGAATTTCTGAAAGAGGAGACATGGACCTCAATGACATTCACCGGATCCACTATTATGAAAACTACATTAATCAGGCTTTAAAAGGTACAACGAGTGATAAAGTCTTTTATGTGCATGAGTCAAGCTCTGTGTTCATCTGTTATCTACATGTATGTTATCTTTTTTTAACGATAAGATAAATAAGTTAATCTAAATTGAACTCAATTAAATATTAAACACAGTGTTTTGTAACAAGTGCATACTATTGCATTATTATTTCACTTGTATCTCTCTAGCTTATTTGTTGGATGGAGTAGACATCCGTGGATATACAGCCTGGACTTTAATGGACAATCTGGAGTGGGCGACTGGATTTGCAGAAAAATTTGGTTTATTTTACGTGAATCGTTCAGACCCGTCCTTGCCACGTATAGCTAAGAAGTCCGCCACACACTACGCCACTATTATCAATTGCAACGGCTTCATAGATCCTTCAGAGGGACCACATCAATGTCAAAACCTTGAACCTGAAGGTGAAATAGATGGTAAAAATAAACGACCAAAACAATTGAATATACGTATATATAATATAAAAATATATAATATATACGTATATATTCATTTTACAAGAAAAGCAATTACATGACATTAACATCATTGCACTTTTGACTCCCACAGGAACCAGTCAACCCCCCACACTTCCACCCTTTCCAGATCAGGGGGACAATAACGTGAAATTTCTTGGTTTAGAGGTATCTTCTACAGATGCTGAGGTGGCCCTGTATGTCCTTCTTGGTCTCACCATTGCTGGTGTGATTGCAGCGGCTCTCCTGACCTACAGATTCATCAAGTCAAAGAAACAAAAAAGAGACTCCATTCTGGAGCACATCCACCTTGAGGAGAAACGCTGATAAAACTCTACTGTATTGCTGAGGTTGTTTCCATGGTAACTTTGTTTCAATTTGTAAGTCTAGTGAAGATGGGTGATATATGTGTCTGTCCCAGAAAAATGCATTGTTGGATTTTTCTTGCCGAGTGATAAATTGTTGTTTTCAATTATGATTGCATTCTGCCTCTAGCTTTTGAGGTTTCTAACTGCTTTTCGAATCACATATAATGCAGTAGCAATAACACTACTACAACTACAACTCCTGTTAAAAAATATATATAATAATAATAATAATAATAATAATAATAATAATAATAATAATAATAATAATAATGTTCACGTTGTTACATTGCTTGTTCTAGTAAATACACATTTTCATGGTTGTTTATTGTGATTCATTTATTGTTTGTGGTAAATAATTTATATGTAGTTGCTGAATAATACACTAGGTGGTACACCGGGGGTACACACACTAAGACAGGGTGAAACTGTAGGGATTAGCTTTGAAACACTGCAACATTATTAACTGTAAATGTTCTCCACTGCTTCAGCAAGAAGCAGCCTTAATTTGTCACATATACATTACAGCACCGTGAAATTCTTCACTTTCTTCACATGCCCCAGCGTGTTAGGAAGTTGGGGGTCAAAGCACAGGGTCAGCCAGGATACAGCGTCCCTGAAGCAAACAGGGTCGAGAACCTGGTTCACGGGCTCTACAGTTGCATCTTGGTGGTGCTGGGACTTGAACCGCTGACCTTCTGATCAGTAACCCAGAGGCTTAACCCGCTGAGCTTACAGACAGGGTTGTTCCTTTGTTGGAGACATTTTCTGTTTGATCAGTGGAAAAACATATTAAGCTGTTTTTATTTGCTGAAAAAAGGTTACGTCACTCTATTCCGCACAATCCTGTGTACATTATTATAACACAATAAATACATAGCTGTCTGAGAAGTAGATGGTTTGTTCTTGTCATGGATTTGGAGTTAAAAATGACCCTGGAACAAGATGGTTAATGAAATGTGTAAGGAGAACTTTAGCCAAATGTATCTTTCATCCATATATTAATGATCGCTTTGTATAAATGATCTAATTACCATTTTTGGCTTTCCTAGCACTATACAACACACTTTATGACTGAAGGTATATGGACACTTCATCATCAAACCCATATATGGGTCCTCTAGTGTATATGGGTCCTCCATCATTCAGTTTCCACATACTGTAGATGAACGTATACAATTGTCTAGAATACCTTTGTATGCTGTGGCACTACACTGCCCGCGTTCACAAAGTCATCAAGGTAAAGAAGATGGTTTGGAGAAGAAGAACTCAAACCCACTGAACACCTTGAGTTGAGGTGACCTGGGTCGGGTTTTACATAGTCATACTCACATTCCTGTATTGCACAAACCATGTTACATAATCACAATCCTTGTCAACATCCCATAATAATGTTGGTTACATATGGCCTGAAAGCAATATGAAACTGATATGCGGCCGACAGTAATTGATGAGATAACATGTGATTGTAGCCTTAAACATTCTCCCATATGCACATGCTTTCTGTCTGTTAGTAGAGACAAAGATAATTACAAGTGCAGACTGTGTTTATTTATTGTGGCTTTGAAACCAATGTGGAAATGCTGTAAATATGAATTAGGAACTGTGAAGCAAAAACACTATGTCTATGAGCAATACTCAGAATGCAACAACAGGAGGACGATGTGAATCAGAAAACCGTATTTCTAATACACAGAACATAATGACACAGAGGTGCACACCATCATGGACATGCGACAACGAACACGACCTGCGATGGCTGATGAGAACTGTAGTCTAATGCCTACATGATGATTCCCTGACATTTACACAAGATTTTTTTCTTTACAGAGAGAAAGAGGATTTCGCCACAGGTACACCGGTTCAACTGCTTGTTAATGCAAATAACTTATCAGCCGATCACATGGCGACAACTCAATGCGTTTACGCCTGTACACATGGTCGAGACAATATGCTGAAGTTCAAACCAATCATCAGAATGGGTGAGCCTTGCCCTGCGGGGCTGGAGCCGCCCTGGTGGCACATGGGGAACCAAAAACCTTGGAACAGCAACATCTAAAGCAACAACCCTCTGGTAATTTGTAAACTGTTTGACTGCATGATAAACTGGTTCCTACTTGTTTAAAGGTAAACAAAAGTACAAATAGAACAATGAGCAAATAGTACACAGGATGAACAAACATTCCATGGTCAGTTTTGTCCAACGCACAGATGTTATAATTTAACTTAATGTGTATAATGTGGGCGGCATGTTGGCGTAGTGGTTAGCACTGTCACCTTGCACATCGATTTGTGTGTGTGTGTGTGTGTGTGTGTGTGTGTGTGTGTGTGTGTGTGTGTGTGTGTGTGTGTGTGTGTGTGTCCTGCAATCGACTGGCACCCCATTCAGGGTGTATCCTAGCCCTAAGCCTACTGGGATTGGCTCCATGCCCCTCACGACCCTTTATGCAGTGAGTGAGTGAGTGAGTGAGAGTGTATAATGTGTACTTTGTAAGTTTTTTTTTTTAAGTTGAATACATTTTGTGTCCTAATCTATTTATGTTTCCATGTCATTACATTTTCTAATAAGTAAATCTCTATAATATTTTTGTAGAATATAAATTAATTTAGGTGATACAGTGCCTTAGTGGTTAGCTCTGTCTCATTGCAAACACAGGGATCTGGTTCAAATCTCCCCTCTGATCTATATGCATAAAGTTTTGTCATGCTTGTTAGATTGCCTTTAGATATTCCAGCTTTCTGCAACAATCCAAACACATACAGTACTGTTCAGGAGTCTTGAACTACCTCTCATTTCTTCATATTTAATAAAACTACATAGATAAAAAAAAAATATTTAAAAAAAACAGTGACAGTTTGCAGAGTGTCTGAAGATACAATTTAATTTGGCCCCAGGACCATACACAGGATACGCAATATGGAAATTGAATGTGTAGATACAGTGTGTGTGTGTGTGTGTGTGTGTGTGTGTGTGTGTTTAATAAATTGGCCTGCATATTATGTTAAATTATTAAGTTATGTCAGTGTAAAATGTATTTTAAAAACACATATGTTGAAATTCTGTAAATGTCCACTAGGTGGCATTATAAGACCACTCTCCATTCCTAAAACAGCATTGATGGCATGGTTGCTGGTGTATTTTTACCATGTCAAAAAAAGTGTCAGTATAAAGATAATGCACTTGGAGGTACATGCGTAGGTGCATTTCACCATGTGGAAGTATGCATGGCATCATAAAACAGTCATTTTCTGGATAAAATTTTTCCACAGCACTAAAAAAAATGCACAAATTTGTATAAAGATTTTTTTATAACAGCAAAATGCTAGAAAGAATCACTTTTTCTACATGCCAGTTTATTATTATTATTATTATTATTATTATTATTATTATTATTATAAATAAAAACATGTAAAATGTTCCTTTAAATTGTAATAATGATTTGCTCTGAGCATGAATGCATTTCATATATGAATGTACAATGACACAGACATGGTACTGAATGTAATTGTTATTCTCTAATATTCTCTAATATTCACACACCCTGCAATGAAAGCTGTTTGTTGCTGCTCCATCCAGCAGAGACATGCTCTTTCTCCCTGTGAGCATGCAAGCTAAATTTAGGGGACCAAAATCACATCATACTGAGCATCACACGAACCATGAGGGACCCTGCAGACTGGCCCAGTAGGCTTCTGTGACGCCAATGCAGCCCCATGCTATGCCCCATAAGAGCTGGTCAATGTATCTGGTGCTTTTATAGCACAGACTGAAACAGCAGTTATGTTGCCTGGGCAGCTTTGACGTCATAGTAATCCCAGCTCATATAAACAATCCCTGGGGACATTTTGTGTTTATGGTGGCTCATGTTATGATGCAGCTTGGTTTAGTGTCTATTTGAAATGTCACATACAAAGAGAATACATACAGAGTTCAAAACCGATTGTGTTTCTGTAGCGCACTATGTATCACATGCCCCATCCTTTTACGATTAACTGTAGTGATGTTTGGTCGTGATATTAGTTGAAAATAATTAAATGTAATGTCTATTAGTAGCTTAACAATGAAACTGTGCAATATATCGCAGGGTCTCACTGAT
>JAAGKR010009649.1:7408-25891 GCA_011419295.1 Clarias macrocephalus | reverse complement strand
CACTGTAGTAACTAGTGAGTAACTTTGCTACAGTCTGTAACTGCATTTGAATGTCAATATATTTTAACATTCAAATGCAGTTACATTGTTGATCTGTCCAACACTATTATGACTTGTCCAGTTATTATGTATTATTTTGCTTTTAATAGCTGCCTTCATGCAGTGTGTTACTTTCAATTGGATTCCACAAACATTATTCATTTTTACTTGGAGAGAAAAAAGTGGCAAAGTGTCATCAAAACACCTGTGTTGACATGATGTGATTTGACTTAAGAAAAATAAAAGCCATTTAGAAAAGCATGATAAATTGGAAGTATGGCGTAAGTGCATGTGAAGTTGAATGATTACATGGGAGTTGGCAACTCCGGTAAAAGTATTCATACCATGGTTCATATGCCATGTGATTTCTTTAATTTTCACCGTAGATGGAATAACTGAAATCTGTAAAATTTGTGAAATTTCCATATGTAAATATTCCTCTTTCATGTGGTATTCTACACATATTATTCTTGCAGGAGCGGCAACGTCTGGAAACCATATTGTGTTTATGTTCTAAACTGGGCAGCCCAGAATCAAGTTCTACAGAACACAGCCCTGGTGTCTGTGTTGTATCAAAGCTGCAGAAGATCAGTCATGAGCTGGAGAAACTGCAGGTTTCGGATAATGAGTTTGGGTGCTCTGACTTGCACTGTGTAGGTGCTCCAGAAGACAGCTTGGTGCTTAAGGATAAGGGAAATAGACCACTACAAACCACCAACATCCTGCAAACCTCTTTGAGTTCACCTTCACAGCATGTGCACAACAAGGTGAGTTTTTTTTCTTTTCATATGACCACAAGAACATTTTATTTGCTGCTAAAAATGTTAGAAAACACTTCTGGTGGTTTTCCTTTAGGATTGGTGGATCTTGCCAATGTCCTATGTTTTGCATTCCTTCCACATTAGCAAGTTTGTTTTTAGGCAGTAGAGAAAGCAGGAATTTGATTGCTTTTCCTTTTTTGTAAGTCCTTTCTTACATTTAATGTAAATAAATGCAATTTAGGGCAACAAATAATTTTGTGTTTGGGTCCACACATATTCCTGCATTATTACAAGCATTAAGGATGGCTTATGGAAGGTAGCTTATGATTAACATGTCAATAGTGAAAAAAAATAACATCAGTTTGTGTCAGTCATAAATTTGAAAGTGAGTGAATAGGGGCTCTGTATATTGATGTTAAAAACAGCTAATCTAAACCTGATCATGTTACAATCAAGAGTAGTGCAATGGGAAAACATAAATGGATTATTCATATTAAGCAGAAAGGTCTCATCAAAAAAGCATAATAGCTAACATAGAAAAAGGCTCAATTACAGAATTTGGTTGCTTTTTGCAGCATACCTACATTTTATTTTTAAGATCTCTGTTATCTTGTATCTTGTATACACACTATGTGGACATCTGACAATCACACATATATATGGGTCTGAATGATTTGACATTACTGTATAATTTTCTTAAATAGAACTAAGTGTGAATGAATTAAAGTGGTTTGCACAAAACCTGGTTCTGGAATGGCACATTCACAAAGGACATGGGTGTCAGGTCTCTACATACTGTCGCTGAAAACATTGTTTATTTTGAAATTACACTTCACTTTTTTGGCAACTGAAAAATAATGGTGAGTTGAAAACATTTGCCCTCAACTGTACTATAAAGTAAGCTGAATCTAGTCAGTATTGTTGACATATTGAAATTTGTTTACTTGCTTATTTATTTATATTTAGTGATATAACAACAACCCACATTTTGAGGATACATGTGATGCCATCCATGCAGATGAATGCTAGGTGTGGTGATAGTTGTTTAGTATATATACGGTAACATATGCACATATAATAAAGTGGTTACGACAGTGTGGTGATGGGTATGTGTTAATTAGAGAGCCCGTTGGACGAGTGCTGAGTGAGTTTGTGTTAATGTTTGTTTTGTTACTATTAGTGGTGCTTGCGAAGCGAAGGAAGCCTCGTGGAATTGGCTTGTTACACAGATTGCTGATTGCTAATGTATTGTCTTTTTCACAGGTAGAACTGCCAGACCGGTAAAGCCATTTTAGCAGCGCGAAAAAAAATGTCTTGCGAGTTTTGTGTCATCTGATCGGCTTTTCTATATCGACCATTATAGAGACTGTCGATCAAACTTCCCAAAGCAATTATCGGCCGATTATGATCGGCGACCGATCAATCGCAGCACTCCTAATGGACATAGAGTATTATGGTGAACTTTTATGTTTAGATGCTGTCTTTCCCACTCTCATAGATCACTCAGGTTTGTTGACGGTGACGTAATTGGTCGCTTTACATTTCGGGGAGCCCTCATGCCTGTGTTTCCTTCTGGCTCTCTGTCACGGCGTGCACCTGTGATGGGCGTGCGCCCAAATCTATTATCGCCGTTGCTCACTTCGTAGACTCCCTACGTAGGCAGCACCCCTTCTGCAGGTGTGCGAAGGGACGGGGCCGCCTATGCGGGCCGGCTGGCAGTGATTAACGTTAATAGGATCTCGGGCTTGCTCCGCATTATAAAAGCAAGGTGCGGAGTTTAGTCCGGGGTCAGAGAAGAGCGTAACGTGGTGGAGCTCGAGAGTGGCATGTGAGTGGGAAATGGAACGTGCCCCAGAGACTTTGAAAAAGGACAGTCGATTTCCGCCCTTTGATCTCCGCGCCGAGGACAGCGCGGGAAAGAGCTGCGCAAGCTCCTTCGGCATCCTTTGCTCCCGCATCGAGCCTGCCTTCGCATCCTCGCCAAAGAGGAAAAGGCTGCGAGGAGAAAAGCGTTAAGGCCACCGATCCCAGCCGGGAAAGCCGCACAGCCGAAGGACATCCAAGCGAGACTCCCGCCTGAGGCCGCGCCCACAGAGAGCTGGGAGGGGCCAGGCCGGCCATCGACAGTGGGGAGGAACTGTCCAGGGAGCGTGCAGGAGCGCTGTCTCGCGTGCTCCGTTCTGCCACTCCGCCCATCGCCGCAAGCCGAGTGCCCGCATGCCAGCTGGGCACTGCCTCGGACCCTGCACGTGCACACATCATTCCTTCCTTTTCTCTCCGTCCTCCCTCCTTTTACCCTTTCCTTCCCCTATTTATTCCTAATAAATTATCCTTTTCCTCCAAGATCTCCCCTCGTGTCTGTGTTTCATGGTGCCGCCCATGCAACTTTGGGTCGAACCCGTTACACTCTCCCTTTTAGTTTTGCTGTCATAGTTAGTCCTGCCAGAGTCCCTGCTTGCACGCTGCACTAAAGATACATTCACATTATACATTGTTTGACTGTGACCATACCTACCTACCGTCTCTCCTTCTCTTCTGCTCTCTCCTTTTCTCTCTCTTCTCCTCTCTTTCTCCCCCTCTCGCTTTCCCTCTACCTGTCTCTCTGTTGAGCTATACATGTTGCTCCTGAGCTGCCACTGATCCAGACCCTCTCTGCCCCCTGGAGTTGTCTGACTCGTCCTGGTGTCCTGCTTTTGGTTGGAGATGTCATCGCATGGATGCTCTGTGTGATCTGGTGACTGGGGACGGTTCCACTTTTCCACTTAGACGGTCCTGTCCTCGGCTGATGCAGACAGCTGTTCACTGAAGACTTGTAACTTCAGTCGCTCGATAGTTCAGGACTGGAGTTTCCTAAGGTCTACCTGAGCCTCCAATAACAAACTGGACTCAATTTTAACTTAAGCACATCTCCTGTTATACTGAACTTCCAATCTCACTCAGTATGATGTAGATCAATCCCTGCTATCCGTTTTACCCAAATGAGGATGGGTTCCCTGTTGAGTCTGTTGGTTCCTCTCACGATTTCTTCCTTTCACCATCTCAGGGAGTTTTTCCTTGCCACTGTCGCCATCGTCCTTGGCTTGCTCATCGGGGACGGGGCTTATCATTTTGATTCACACAATCAATTCTTTTGTTTGTGTAAAGCTGCTTTGTGACAATGTCAATTGTTAAAAGTACTATACAAATAAAATTGAATTAAAATTTACTCATCAGTGTTGTGAATTGTATCAAGTTTACTGGGTCCATTTGTTGCGAGTACAACATGTTCCCGTATTGAAGGAAATGCTTTTTATATGTGCGTGGGGCCTTTGTCGTGAGGCGGGGCCCTAGGCGACTGCATGTATTGCCTGTTGGACGGGCCGGCACTGATGCTAGGGATGGATCTGTTTTGCCAGGTGCTTTTCCTCACTGTTTGTCCAGGTGGAACTTTCTAGCCAATATGGATGGGGCCCTCCCGTCTGACCAGGAGGAGAGATGGGATACAGAGTGACCTGTACCAACAAACAAATATTTTTGCATCTGTTCACTCATTTTCTGTAGGCTTTCTCATTGTACGGTATGTGCCAAAATATACAGTACTGTAACTCACTATGTGCATTTGTTGATGGGGCATAGCTCCTGCCGTATGTGTTCCCAGTAGTGAAGAGGAAAATGAGTTTTGCAGTTGTTGATGGAAATAGGTCTCTCGACGTGGGAAAAAGTATTCATAGTTGACTACTATTCCCGCTCATACGGAAATGGTTGTGAATCGGCATCTAGTTTGAAAAAGGTGAAGGAACAATTCTGACAGTGATTTTTTGTTTTACAGGATATTCTTGATCCAGATGTGGCCACATTTTGAGAAAAGAGATGTGAAAATTCCGTTCATTACCTGTAGGGGGCAGTAGTGTTACAATCGGAGGTATTATGTGTCTATTGAAGCCGAAAATGTGTTAATGTGTTAATCTCTCTTATGTGCACAGCAAGCGACAGAGCTCATAAATATGTCGAGCTCAAACTGTAAATACTGATGGGTATTTATTCTTCATTTTCTTCTCTCCTTCAATGATGATTGTTCTTTGACTGTGCTTTATCCATGATTATTATTATTAGTAGTAGTAGAGTAGTACTACAGTAGTAGTGCTGTGAATTTATTATTATTGTAACACACCTACGCGTGTGTGACGAAGTACAACAAAGTATACAAAAGTGTATGATAAGTTAGCCTAAAACAATATTGTTTTATTGTGTATATGTGCTTTAAATATACACTAAACAATAAACACTGTCTTTTGCAAAGTGAGAGATTTGCATGTGCAGATATGAGCAGATTTATCGATAAAACTGCAGACATACTCCACCAGAAATGCAACAGACACAAAAATATATGCTACAACGCGACAGCACGCAGAATCTCTGGCCTTTGACTGCGCTTTATCCATTCATTATTAGTAGTAGTCGTACACTCTAAGAAATGCTGGGTTTCTGTAAACACATCATTGGGTTGTTTATGCTTGGTCAAAATTCTGGGTTATTTCGGTACTTTAATCACACTGTTGGGTTGCTTTTGCTATGAATACTAAAAGTGCTACATGGTTAAACTCGATGCAAAAAAACGGAAAAAGAAATGTCTCCGTTTCCTCCCTAGACCTTTTCCTTGTTTGAATCTGTAAAATTTAAGTCAAATATATTTTGCATATGGGCCTAAATATTCATTTTTATTTATGGACTGGTATATTATGTTTTATCTAGAAGTGCTGCAATTTCCACTGGTTTCAAAACAACATTTTTCTGAGACTTGAGCTCCAGACAACCCCCAGGCGCTCTGAGCTCATGTACCTGCCCAATGCAGCCACACCACCAAGCTGGATAACTATCTCTGCAGTGGTTAAAACAGCGGATTCATTTCATTATGGGTATTTCTAACAGGCAATCTACTGTATTTACATTATGTGAAGTTGTGTACATTTTGGGACTTTTTTGAATACAAAATGGTTCTATCTACTTAATAAAATGGAATATGTCAGCCCAGCAAGAGTGTTAATTTACCCTCTGGTTGGATCAAATAAAATAACCAAGCACCTTAACATTTAATCCAGCAGTTTTTAGAGTGTAACATAAAAAAATATTCGATTTGTAAAATACCATTAAGAAAAATCATAGGTTGTGTATAGAGTGATTAAACAAGCCTGGACTTTCTGACCAGAAGACCTTAGTCAGTGCGGATCTGGAACTGCACCTTCAACAAAGGTTATGGTAAAGAAATTCTCAATTCTTCCATTGCAGAGCTAAAAAAAAAAACGGTAACAATGTCAATTTTAGAATTCATAGACGCTCAGTGGTCCACACACAACCTCTCGCGGGGGAGCCTTTCCCTGAATTTGCCGTTTTCACAGGGAAGGGGCTAAGAAACACATTCATACAGATGTACCTGTTTTACAGTACAGTACAGTACAGAAAATTTACCCTGACAAAGAGCAATATAAGAACAATACCAGCTGGCACACCTAAAATAGACAATTTTTTACAGTCTAAATATTAAATTTTCTGAACTTGTGCTATGTTGCTTACTTACAATACTTTTAAATTAAAAATGTGATTTAAATGAGGTTTGGGCTCCGGGATGTTGAGCATATTTCCTACATAGTCTAATCAGAGCTCCACTGCCCGCTCGGTTCATCTTTATAGTTGAATTTCATATTTTTCGAGTGTAATTCATAAATTATGTTTATAATAAGGAAATGAGATGCTCTAAATAGTGCTTCAAATTTAATCTAAAATTCATTTAAAATCGGCGTGTTTAAACCAGCGGCTTGCACTTTCACTTTACAAAAGCCAGCGTTTTCATCAAAAGGCTGATAAACGTGTGCAATATACAGTATCAATAAAAAGTCAGACATACCCCCCCAGAAATTAAACAAGCACAAATGTATAGGCTACTCACTAGATAAACGCTGTCTTTTCCAACACGAGAGCGCGCTGAGATGTGAGACGATTTATTCAAGTCACAATATAATATGACACAATTTTGCTGTGCAGTTTTTTTGTGCGCATAAGAATTGCATTTCAATTAATGTTTCATGGTGCTCCAGATAGCCAGTCCTCCACAGCCAAGACTTTCAAGAAAATCTATCATGTTTTTTTTTATTCTCCAGAGAAAGCATAATACAACTGTCCATACAGTAAATAAAAAAAAGTATAAAAATCAAAAGTATCAGTTCCTGATTTAACTGCTATCATTAAACTTTTTTAAAAATCTATTTTATGTTTTTCTGGGGAAAAAAAATTTAGGCAGAGGTATCTGCTCTGACCTTGTTAATTAATCTGATCCATGTTTGCTTAAGGAATGGAAACAAAATTGTTTTAGGCTAACTAATTATACACAATTCCTCGTTGTACTTGGTCTGGCTTTTAGATAAAGTCCTTCCATGTGCCATCTGGCGGATATTCAGTGAAGCACAACACATTTATTTAAATTCCCGAATGTTGCTTGTGAGATTTCGCGGCATGGCATTTCGCGGGAAAAAACATGCATTCTTAATGGCCACATCTGTATGTACACTGTCTACAGTGAGGCAGTGCACAAATACTTCCAACACTTACATTAGCATACCATGGTAAATCAACACAGTAATAGTATGTATGTTAGTTTTTTTAGGAGAAATAAACTCACATATGTAAATATTTTTACAAATGTAAACTCTCAGATGTAATGTTCTTACAGATGTAATAAACTCACATATAATAAACTCAGATGTAATATTGTTCATCTGTTCATTTCAGTATTGCAGATTTTGGTACATCTTTATAAATTAAAGAAATTTTTTAAAGACAATAAATTGGTCAGGACCCGCTCTTTTAATGACGTTTACATACATTTCATACATTGGAGGACCCAAAACCAGTCTCAGAAAAAAATCTGTCTGTCTGCCTGTATGTCTCTCCAGTCAGATTTGTCACAGCCTCATGCAAAACTGGCTGTACCAAATCTAATGAATGAACATGGAACCTGAAATAACTGGACCTGGAACCTATCCCAGGGGACTTGGGGCACAAGGAGGGGACATCCTGGATGGGGTGCCAAACCATCACAAGGGACACATATACACTATCACATTCACAATATTCACACACTATAAGCAATTTGGGAGCACCAATTTGGCCAATCTGCATGTCTTTGGACTGTGGGAGGAGAAACTCCCTAAGATGACAATAGGAAGAAGCCTCGAGAACAACCAGACTCTACAGGGAATCCATCCTTATTTGAAATATATCAGAAAGTATGACCATAACTCAGTCCCTGATATATCTGTGTACTGTGAAGGTGAATGTAAGAAAAAAAAAGAGAAAGGTGTTTAAGTTAAAGTTCACTTTTGTTGATGGAAATTTGATAACAAAACTGTTTGTGGCTAGTCCTAAATTACTGAGTGACTTGTCTGATCTTTGACTGGGGGCACACCACAAACACACAGACACAAGGCAAGGTCTTACGAGAAATTAGTTTTATTACGAAATTAGGGAAAGGAAGGGAAATTAAGGAGGAAAGAAAAGGAGAAAAGGACCGAGGTGGATCACGTGCAGATCAGAAGCAGTGCTCAGCTGCATACAGACACATGGCTGGCAAGCCATGTCAGCAGCAGAGAGTAGAAGTGGGCTTGTGTAGACAGTGGCTCTCGCAGTGTCCTCAGCTGCACGTTTGCTTTCAAGACCCAACACCCCAGCTAGTCCTCTCTTAATGCGGCCGCAGGCAGGAGTCAAATGCGACTTTGGCTAGTGTGGCTGTTGCTCTCCGGCTGCTATGGTGGCAATCCTGGATGGGGAAGGGGACCTTACATCGAGGCAGCATGTGGTGTAGATGTCTTCGATAGAGGGAAGAGAGATGCCGATGATCTTCTCAGTTGTCCTCACTATCTGCTGTAGGATTCTGTTGTCTGAGGCACAATTCCCAAACCAGACAGTCATGCAGCTGCACAGGATGCTCTCAATAGTTCCTCTATAGAATGTGGTAAGCATTGGTGGTGGAGGCTGCCTTCTCAGGAAGAAAAGAAGTTGATGGGCTTACTTGTGCAAAGAGCTAGTGTTGAGGCACCAGGTGAGATTCTCTTCCAAGTGGACACCCAGGAATTTGGTGGTGAAGATCTTCACAGAGGAGCCGTTGATGTTCAGGAGGACATGGAGCAACCACTCTTCATTGAAGTTAACATCTCAGGGAGCCCTCATGTTTGTGTTTCCTTCTGGCTCTCCCTTTTAGTTATGCTGTTATAGTTAGTCCTGCCGGAGTCCCTGCTTGCACTTTGCACTAATATACATTCACCTTATGCATGTTGACTGTGACCATACCTAACTGCCATCTCCTTATTTTCTGTTCTCTCCTTTTCTGCTCTCTCCTCTCTCTCTCTCTCTCTCTCTCTCTCTCTCCTGTCCCTCTCTCTGTTTCTCTGTCGAGCTATACATGCTCGCTCCTGAGTTGCCAGTGATCCAGACCCCTCTGCCCTCTGGAGCCATCTAACCCGTCCTGGATTCCTGCTTCTGGTTGGAGATCTCGTCGCATGGATGCCCCGTGTGGTCTGCCTGGATTTTACCTTGCCACCGTAGCCCTCGGCTTGCTCATCAGGGACAATCTTATCATTTTGATTCATACACATTGCATACAGACTTACTTCTTTTTATTGTGTAAAGCTGCTTTGCGACAATGTAAATTGTTAAGAGCGCTATATAAATAAAATTGACTTGACTTGACTTAACAACCATCTCTTTTATTTTAGCAACATTGTTGTCTTCACACCAGTCCGTTAGCCTCTGGAAAAAAAACTAATACCTTTAAGACTTGATGCGACTTGATGTGATGGGTCATGTTTACATGTGCCCACAGACTATGCAAAATAGGAAAGAACAATAAAAGCTAGAGGGTTGAGTTTAAATATGCACACACTAAGTTAAACAGTTACTTGATTTGACACTTTCTGTATGAGATTTTATGCATGTGTGATGTTTAACTAAGGGTTACTTTCTTTACATATTTACTTTACTTTGGGAGAAAGTAAAGTAAATATGTAAAGAAAGTAACCCTAAAAGAAAGTAGTGACGCAAATGAAAGATGCCCATTGGGAAGTCTGGAAGTTTTTCTATACTGGATGGCAGATTTATGGATTTGTTCGCACTTTTTCATTCTGCTTAAATCAATTTATGTCTACTTGTAAAACAGTTTATAAACACATTGCAAAACATGAACAAAATTTGATGTATTACCAGATGTATCCCGATATATTATTTGGTTTATCTTTACAGACACCAGAAAACCTGCAGATTAAACAGGAAGTGACCCAGACAGAGGAAGATAGGATCCAAGTCCTCAACAACATTGAAGAGTTTGAGCAGAAAATCAAGGATTTAGACACACGGTTGGAGGAATCAATCAGAGAGGTTTGTGCCACAAATAATTAATTATTGTTTACCTATTCTAGATGGAATTAACTCCAGAATTATCATATGAGTAAAAAATATTATAAACACATACAATGACATGTGGGCTTAATTCTAATGGTTTTAACTGGAACACTATGGAGGAACATCAGGCAAGATTCTTTAAAATGTTTATTGTAAAATCATGTTAAGGAATATTTAAGCAATTGTGGATTAAGTATTCTTGTATGCTGAATATGCCTGGTAATAGGTTTGACGCTGAAGGTGTAGACATGTGCCCCTGAGAAAACTGATAAGGTTGTAGGGACCTCCTGCTGCTGGTGATCTGTTGCTGGAGCTGAATACAGGCACGGCAGATGGCAGGAACATAAAGAGATGACCACTAAGACTATAGGCAAACAAACAGAAACAGAATCCAAATCTCATGGCAACTATGCACAGAAATAATGTAAACAACAATTTCAGAGACAGAAGCTAATTCAAATAAACAGTCCAATAGGTCAGATATCCAGTACACATACTACAGGGGAGACACATGGACTGTGAGCATAATTCGTAAGCGTGCTTGTATTTCAAAACACTTGTATATCAAAGTGAATTTCCCTTAAGAAATAATGATTCATAACCCCAATGATTCATTCCACAACCAAAAAATATTCATGTAAAATAATTAATACAAACCTGAACTTTACCTTTGAAAAGAATCTCGACAGAGCAGATTTGCATTAGTGTATGTGGTTGTGTTTGTTTGCGCGTGCACACATGCGTGTGTGTGTGTGAAGCTGAAGTAGAGAGAGAGAAGAGGAAGAGGGGAGGGGCTACTGTGTAGGACGACTATCATACGCTCACACTACAACGGAAACATTGCTCTGTCAGGAAACTTCTTTAACAAAGAACCTCTCTATTAAACTTGCGCACGCATACTAATGAAATCACTACTCTGACAGATAGAGTCTCTGGAAATTGGATCTTTAACAAGGAACCTCTCTTATAACACTTGTTTTTGCTTTATGTGCACGCACGAACATGTGGTCACAATGTTACAATAAACAGTACAGACGTGCACAAGAGAGAACCATTGGCTAAGTTCTGCTCACGTGACACTCGGCAGACAGATCTATTATTACTTTTGGTTTTTGAGAAAGACACCAATCGGGATATACACTTTTCACTTCAATTCAATTCAATTGATAAAAAGACGGTATGGTGACCATTCCCAGTCACCACATGCATCCCAAGCAGACCACACAGGGTATCCATGCAACAAGATCTCCAACCAGAAGCGGGACACCAGGACGAGTCAGACAGGTCCAGAGGGCAGAGGGGGTCTGGATCACTAGCGACATGTATAGCTCGACAGAGAGGCAGGGAGAGGAAAAGAGAGAGAAGGGGAGAGAGAGAGTTTGAGTTTTATGCACCCTTTATTGTGAGATGATTTACAATTTTTATGTTTATACGCATATTATACCTACACATACTGTGTATACACACATACATACTATATCTACACATACATACACACATGCATATTCAATAAAAGTACAGAGATACTCTCCCAGATATGCAACAAACACAAATATATAGGCAACTCGCTAGACAAACACTGGCTTATCCAACACGACAGCACCGTCTGATGTGACCCGCTTCATTCAAGTCATAATATAATACACCATATTTCTGTGTAGTTTATTTTTTCTGTGCATTATAATTGCATTTCATATGAATGTCACAATTGAGACACACGCACAAACGCACACAAACTTTCCATGCACACACCTATGAGACGCGCAGAAACACACACAAGCTCTCCGTGCATACACACCTATGAAACAAGCGTACACACACACACACACACACACACACACACACACACACACACACACACACACACACACACACAAAAAATCTCCATGCAGATACACCTATGAGACACGTGCACACATAGTTGATATGTGTATGATACTCAAGGAGCATTCCGATCGGCCTGAAGTACCCTGCACAGTATACTTCACAGGGTGTTTAGCCATGTTAAGTATGATTCCAAACCGCAGGGAGTAAAACTGCTCAGTTCAAATAGAACTGTAAAGGTGTAGGGAACAACTGAACAACAGGTCTTCATTTCACCGGAAAAGAGAATGAATTTCCTATCAGTCATCGCGTCTCGTAATAATGCAGAGAAAACATAATACACCTGTCCATAAATAAAAATTAATATTTAGGCATATATGCAAAATATATTTCACTTAAATATTACGGTTTAAAACAAGGAATGAAGACGTGCTGAGCTTCAGTTCATGATGATGCGGACAAAAGGTCTAGGAAGGAAACAGGTTTCGTTATTTTACAAAATCTGAATATATTGAATAAATTTATGAATTACACTCAAAGTATCAAATCCAACTATGATGTCTGATTTATTTGATACCATTAAAATTTTTATTTATATTTATTTTATGTTTTGCTGGCGAAAATGCATTTTAGGTAGAGACATCTGCTCAGTCTTGTTAATTTGTTTTAAACCCCTCAATTTTGCCAATTCCCCCATCAGCAAAACCTGTTTGATAACTTCAGATCTATCATGAATGAAAGGTGAGGAGAGGGATTACAGTAAGTGGGGCTTTTTGCGGGTGTTCACCTCAGAGTGCACTGTCAAGTTGTATTCAGCGAGCAGACTATATATTTGTTTGTTGCATTTCTGGGGAAGTATGTCTGCAGTTTTATCGATAAATCTACTCATATCTACGTACGCTGTTATCAGCCTTTTGATCAATGGCACTCAATTTCACTTTGCAAAAGGCAGTGTTTATTGTTTACTGTATATTTAAAGCACATACACACATTCATCATGAAAGATTTATTGTTAAACAAAATCGTGTTTGCTTCAGCATTGGAAACTATTGTTTTAGGCTAACTTTATTAACAATTATACACTTTCGTACTCTTTGTTGTACTTCGTCTTTTTGCACACATGCGTGGACATCTTTAAATTTGAACAGAAAATAATAGTGGACTGGTAGGCACGTTATTTTTCATATAACTTAAATGGATGAATGAAGTTAAATATTCACAATATATTAATAATTGCATTTGCATTATATTTGTGCACTCATGTGTAAATAGCTTTTTCAATGTATATACAGTGGAACCTCGGATTGCGAGTAACGTTGTTTACGAGATTTCAAATAAATTTTGACTTGAAAAACTAACAAGTCTTGGTTTACGAATACCGAGTATCATGTAGCGCTTCTTGTTTTGACGTCGAACGTCACGTGATCACAACTGAGCCAATGTTTTTTTTTTTCTCTTGTACTGCGGAATTGTGGGTAATCATGTCCTCCGCTCGGTCTTACATCCATGCACGCGTGTACTGTTTACTATAACACTCTGACCACGTGTGTATGCTTAAAAAGTCTTTTATTTTGTGCTTCTACGCATGTGTCTACAGCGCGCATGTACTGTTTATTATAACCCGTGTGTGTGCACCCATGTAAAGCAAAAGCAAGTCTCATTAGAGAGGTTAGAGAGCCATTTTCTCTCTCTGTCGCAGCCTGCACACTCCTCTCCTCCTCTCGCCTTTATACACACACACACACACTCTCTCTGCTCTACACAGAAACACTGCTGTTGTGATTCTTTTCAAAGATAAAGTGCAGGTTAATTTGTTTTCTTTTTACTTTACAGCAGTGATTCCATTACTGTGCGTTCATTTGAGTGTCGTTAGAGAGATCCTCTTGTTTAGTTGTTCAGTGTTTCCGTTGTATGTGTGTGTGAAACTCATATAAGAGAGGGGGATGGGTTACTGTGTAAGATGAGAAGAGGGAGAGGGGAGGGGCTAATTTCTCCTCTCCTCTTACTAGTTTCACACACACATACACACGAGTGTTCTGAAATACGAGCCCGCTTCCGGAATGAATTATGTTCGTAATCCAAGGTTTCACTGTACATATATTTGTGTCTAATACTATTTTATTCATATTTTACAACATTACATTACTTGCAATTGTACTTTTAAAATGTAACCTACGTATCTACAGAATAAACATATTTAATACTTCAGCAGTGAATAAGAAATTTGGTCTGGCTTTTAGATAAAATCCTTATTTTATATAATATTAGTGTTTAATTAATTAGCTTATTATAAATAAGAATCTTATTCTCTATATTCTTGTCAAATATACTGTAGTCCTTCAGAGCAAGCATTGTGTCAGAAGATTCTGCTGAATCTCTTCTCACCTTTCATTCACGATAGGTGTGAATTTATCAAACTGGATGCACTGTTGGCAAATACTGTAGGGGTTTTTAGATGAATTAACAAGACAAGAGTGGATGTCTCTTTCCCCAGCAAAACATAAAACAGATAAAAAATAAAAATGTTTAATGATAGCAATTAAATCAGATTTAATGGTTTGGTTTGATACTTTTTTATTCTGATACTTTCTTCTTTGATACTGTCTTCTTTTTATTTACTGTATTGAAAGTTGTATTATGCTTTCTCTGGAGAATAAACAAACCTGGTAGATTGTCTTGAAAGTCTTGAGCAGTGGAGGACTGGCCATCTGGAGCACCGTAAAACATTTATTGAAATGTAATTCTTATGCACAGAAAAAAATTAACTACACAGCAAAAATATGTTGTATTATATTATGATTTGAATAAATCGGCTCACATTGGAGCACGCTGTCATGTTGGAAAAGCCAACGTTTATCTAGCGAGTAGCCTTATATTTGTGTTTGCTGCATTTCTGGGGGACTATGTCTGCAAAGTTCCCTCCCTCACACCCAGTGCATGCGCAGAGAGATGGAGAAGAGGAGAGAGGAGAAGAGAAGGAGAGATGACAGTTAGGTATGGTCACTGTCACACAATGTATAACGTTTACAGAGTGCAAGCAGGGACACCAGCAGGACTAACTTTGACAGCACAACTAAAAGGGAGATTTAGAAGGAAGGCTTCCCACCCCCCTACCCCACCATTTAAAAAAAAAATTTTCTTCAGGTTTTAGGTCCATTTGTTGATACTCTGTTTATAGTTTGTTGGGCTACTTTTTCTGTTCACTTTCTCATGAGTGACAGATACATCTGGTATCTGTAAATGGTTTAGATGCTCTAGAAAGTGGTTAGCTTCTTCCTCCCTGTCTGAGTGTGTGTGTCTCTGTGTATGTGTGCTGTGCTGCACCCTGCTCTCTCACTATCCTGTGCTGCTGCACTCAGATTTTGACTGTGTGTTTTCTGCGTGGTGATGGGCTCTGTAGTGTGTGTCTCCTCTTTTTTTCCCTCGGTTTAGATGTGGTGTTGTCTTTCGGTGTCTGTGTTTTTTTGGGTGTCGGTGGTGGTCTGCTGATCTGTTGCTCCTATACTTCTCTGTTGCAGACATTGAGGGTGGAGTCAGCATTGGGGGCGGGGTTACTGTCATCTGTGGATACTGTATATGTACTGTTTACTGTAGTGTCAGTGTTGCTGTCAGTGCCGGGTGAGGTGTGTGTCTCTGTGGTGGTGGTCCTGACAGTGTTCCGAGCCGACCTGTTCATGACGTGGCTGTGGTGTGTCGCTGCGGCCCGCTGTGGGCTCAGCCTCCTCTGTGTTCTCCGGCTGGCTATCTGTTCGGCTGGCTATCCCCGCGCTGCTGCCGCTGTGTCCCAGCCGAGTTGTTCCCTGAGTTCCCTGGCTGCACAGCTCCGTGTGGACAGCTCAGCCTTTTGTGTCCCATGTCCCCGCACTCGAAACACCTCAGCGGCTCTGTGGTGGCAAAAACTGTGTAACTGCTGTCCCCTACTTTACACTTAAAGTCCACACTGTCCTAAAATTTGCTGTTGGAAAGACAGGATGTGTCGCATGTTGGAGCTCTTACACTTAAGCGGGAAAGCTCTCATGGGGCCGATGAACTTCCTGAAATAGGCCAGCTCCTTCATTATTGCTTCGTCCTTCATGAACAGAGGCACGTTGGATATCATCACTCGTGACACAGGGGCAGACAGAGGGGTGAGTTCCATTGCAGTTCCTCTCACACATATTCCACTCCTCGTCAGTGTACTCGCTGTAATCTTGATTAGAAAGACCACCACAGCTTTATTTATCCAGGAGGCTGAGCAGATGTTCTCACACCAGACCTGCTCTCCCACCGCTAACAACACATCTTCTATCCGTACGCCATCGTCCGGCTCGCACCTAACACTATGCCGGAGAGACAGACCACTGTCTCCCCACAATCTCCCCACTGGCCTTAGAGGCCATGCTGCCTCTCTCACGCTCTCTCTCTCTCTCTCTCTCTCTCTCTCTCTCTCTCTCTCTCTCTCACTTTAGACTTTTAATTTTTTTAAGTGTTAACATTTACTGGTTAAAGAAAAATAAACAAATAAATAAACTGTCTTCAGAGAACTTAGCAAGAGGTCAAGCAGTCTTCCACACGCTCCCTCACACCCAGTGCATGCGTAGAGTTAGGTATGGTCACTGTCACACAATGTATAAAGGGAATGTATATTTGTTGCAGAGTCCAAGCAGTGTCAGGCTCGGGAGAGGGCGTGGTGGATCGAAGTGCAGATGTTGAGAATCGATTCCGGGTAGAAGTGGTGTTTATGTGTGCTTGTGGATGACTGAGTCGGCAGGGTGGTGGTTCAAAGACTAGACGCGAGTTCTGCACTGCGGTGTGAGCAGGAGAGGCCTCACTATAATGCGGCAGGTACCCTGAGATGTATGCCGGCGTGTGAAACCTGAGCCTTGCGCTGAAGCAGGAGCGTGGAAAGAGAGAGAGAGAGCTCTGTAATGAAAGCCGACGTGGACTGGAGGAGCTTGAGACGGGTGGGGAAGGCAGCGTGAGCTTGACGAGGAGCAAGGATAAATAGTGGTCATAAAATGGTTGAGGGTCGAAGCCAGAGAGACGAGAAAGTCCATGATCCAAACTCGTGGTCAGTAACGGGAAATATCCAAATGGCTAGAATCCAATAAATGAAAGATGAAGGCGTAGTCAGAAAAGTGAAGTTGATATCTTGGCAGGCTGAGACAAGAGATAACGCTGGTATATTGAGCCTGGTAAGGCACATAATAAACGGGCGATGTATTGGTGTCAGAGCGTGAGACCATGAGAATGAGAAGTAATCACGGATAGTGTACAGGTGTGTGGAGAGCAGAGAGTGAGGTGGTGAGATGAAAGTAGTGGTTGGGAGTATGGAATGGGAGTGCTCAGGTGATCGTGGTGGGGCTATGGCTTGACGTGACATGACAAGCAGGGACTCCGGCAGGACTAACTATGACAGCATAATTAAAGGGAGAGCCAGAAGGAAACATGAGGGTTCTCTGAGATGTAAAGCGACTAATAACTTCACCGTCATAGAGATCTGAACAGACAGAGGCGCGTCCATTTATACACGTGGTTGTTTATGTACAGTCATGGCCAAAAGTTTTGAGAATGACACAAATATTAGTTTTCACAAAGTTTGCTGCTAAACTGCAATTAGATCCTTGTTTCAGTTGTTTCTGTGATGTACTGAAATATAATTACAAGCACTATGTTTCAAAGGCTTTTATCGACAATTGCATGACATTTTTGCAAAGAGTCAGTATTTGCAGTGTTGGCCCTTCTTTTTCAGGACCTCTGCAATTCGACTGGGCTGCTCTCAATCAACTTCTGGGCCAAATCCTGACTGATAGCAACCCATTCTTTCATAATCACTTCTTGGAGTTTGTCAGAATTAGTGGGTTTTTGTTTGTCCACCCGCCTCTTGAGGATTGACCACAAGTTCTCAATGGGATTAAGATCTGGGGAGTTTTCAGGCCATGGACCCAAAATTTCAATGTTTTGGTCCCCCGAGCCACTTAGTTATCACTTTTGCCTTATGGCACGGTGCTCCATCGTGCTGGAAAATGCATTGTTCACCAAACTGTTGTTGGATTGTTGGAAGAAGTTGCTGTTGGAGGGTGTTTTGGTACCATTCTTTATTCATGGCTGTGTTTTTGGGCAAAAATGTGAGTGAGCCCACTCCCTTGGATGAGAAGCAACCCCACACATGAATGGTCTCTGGACGTGTCGTGGAAATTAATTGAAGACTCAGGCTTTGATTTCAGAAGGTTACAACTTTATTGGTTGATCAATAAAGTCGGGAGGTCTGCAGAACACACCACGACTCCCGACGGCTTCTTGCTTAAATACTGATCCTAGACAAAGGCGGACAGTTTTCCCGCGCTTACTTTACATAAAACATCTGGGTTTCATTAAGGTTCCCAGTTCTGGGTGCCTCAATGTATAGATCGGATTGCTTACACGGGCACATTCCAAGGGGCCTATATGCTCG